>JAQZBX010073640.1:0-14877 GCA_029593785.1 Cabassous unicinctus | reverse complement strand
TCTCAATATATTTACTGATTTCCCTTGCAATTTCTTCTTTGACCCACTGATTATTTAAGAGTGTGTTGTTCACCCTCTACAGATTTGCGAATTTACTTTTTTCCTGTCTATTATTGATTTCCAGTTTCATTCCATTATGATCTGAGAAGGTGCGTTGTATAATTTCAATCTTTTTATATTTATTGAGAGCTGCATTGTGACCTAACATGTGGTCTATCCGGGGAAAAGATCCATGGGCACTTGAGAAGAATGTATAACCCTCTGAATTTGGATGCAATGTCTGTAGGTCTAACTTATTTATCATATTGTTCAAGTTCTCTGTTTCCTTTTTGATCTTCTGTCTAGTTGTTCTATCTAATGATGTGAGTGGTATGTTGAATTCTCCAACAACTGTTGTAGAGATGTCTGTTTCTCCCTTCAGTTTTGCCAGAGTTTGTTTCATGTATTTTGTGGCACCCTGGTTAGGTGCATAGATATTTATGACTGTTGTATCTTCCTGGTGGATTGTCCCTTTTAT
This sequence comes from Cabassous unicinctus, assembly GCA_029593785.1. Taxonomy (NCBI): domain Eukaryota; kingdom Metazoa; phylum Chordata; class Mammalia; order Cingulata; family Chlamyphoridae; genus Cabassous; species Cabassous unicinctus. The sequence continues at coordinate 14,360 of JAQZBX010073640.1, read as the reverse complement.
TAATTATAATGGCCTTCTGTGTCTCTTATAACTTTTTTTGCATTTAAAGTCTGTTTTATCTGATATTAGTATAGCTACTCCTACTCTCTTTTGGTTAGTATTTGCATGGAGTATATTTTTCCAACCTTTCACTTTCAGCACTTTTGTATCCCTGGGTCTAAGGTAAATTTCTTGTGAGCAGCATATGGATGGCTGGTGTTTTTTTATCCATTCTATCAGCCTGTATCTTTTGATTGGGGAGTTTAATCCATTCACATTCAATGATATTACTGTAAATACACTCTTTACTTCCACCATTTTATTCTTTGGTTTCCATATGTCATATCATATTTTTGTCTGTCTTTTTCCTCTTTTGGTTATCCTTTCTGCTATTCTTTCTTCTATACTCTTCTCCAAGCCTGTCTCTCATGTCTTTTTCTTTCAGGTTCTAAGGCATCCTTTAATATTTCCTGCAAAGGTGGATTCTTTTTTGCAAACTCTCTTAGTTTCTGTTTGTTTGTGATTATTTTATACTCACCTTCATATAAGAAGGACAATTTTGCTGGATAAAGAATTCTCAGCTGGCAGTTTTTCTCTTTCAGTATCCTAATTCTATCATACCACTGTCTTTTCACCTCCATGGTATATGAAGAGAAATCTGTGCTAAGTCTTACTGGACATCCCTTGTATGTACTTCTCCCTTGCTGCTCTGAGAATTTTCTGCTCGTCTTTGACATTTGACATTCTGAGTAGTATGTGTCTTGGAGTAGGTCTACTTGAATTTATTATGATTGATGTACGTTGTGCTTCTTGGACATGTAAGTTCATTTATTTCGTGAGAGTTGGGAAATTTTCGGCTATTATTTCCTCAAATACTCTTTCTGCCCCCTTTCCCTTCTCTTCTCCTTCTGGAACTCCCATGACACATATGTTTTTGTGTTTCATGTTGTCATTCAACTCTCTGAGTCCCTGCTCAATTTTTTCCATTCCTTTCTCTCATCAAGTTTAGCTCTTCTGTCTTCAGATCACTTATTCTTTCTTCCATCATTTCGATTCTGCTGTTGTATGCCTCTAATGTGTTTTTGATCTCACCTTTGTGTCTCATTCCCATGAGTTCTGTTACTTTTCTGTTCAGAATTTCAAATTCTTCTTTGCGCTTGCTCAGTGTCTTCTTGGTGTCATTTATCTCTTTAACCATATTGTCTTTCAACTCATTAATTTGATTTTGGAATTTGTGTGCATCTCACTGATTAGTTCTCTAAACTTTTGTGTCTCTCCTGGGGCTTTGAAATAGTCCTTTTCTTGGGACATGTCTTCTATTTTTTTAATATGGCTTGTAATTTTTTGCTGTTGTCTTGGCATCTGATTAGGTTGTAGTTTACTCAGATGCTCAATTTCTTTCTTTTTTGTAGGGGTTTAGTGGCAGGAAGTTGTGTGTTACAACTGCTCCTTGATTCTTGGCCTAGCCTGCATTGTTAGGATTATCCCTGCTGGTTGCTCAAAACTGGGCACTGGAACCAATAATTGGTTGTAGACTCACTTCCTAGGGCCTTGGGCAGGGAGGCTATGGAGGCCGGAAAAAGCATCTCCTACTTAGTTTTAATTTTCTCACATGCACTTCCTTGGTCTGCCAGCAGATGACAGCCTTTGGCAGGTCTCAGTTCAGTGCCTGGTCGGAGTGTATTTGTTTCAACACAGACTGGATCAATGTGATAGAGCTTCCTGTCTGGAGGCTAGGAGCCTTGTAGTTCAAACTTTCTCTGAGACAGTTCTCCACCCTTCTTTGGCAGCCCCCTCATTTTTCCTGGCTAGGAAATATTTCCACTCCCCTCTTGGTTAGTAGAGAAGGTGATTTGGAGGGTCATATGTCTTTAGCCCCTTGCCGGCTCCCACGGCAAACAATGGCATGACCCCACCTGGCCCGGAAGGGCTCGTGGGACACAGCAAACCAAATGTGTGGGTCAGAAGCTGAGTCAGCCTTAGCTTGTGTCCCTCTCTCTCCCCTTTCCTTGGGTGGTAGATACCTGGAGCCTCCTTTGTAGAGATAAGCTCAGAGGCCTGAGAATTATGACACGTCTTTAGTGTGGGGGATGGTGGTGGCAGCAGCAGCCACTGATTTCAACTCACAGTTCTGTCATCATGATTTCCGTGCTTTGTCCCTCTCTCCTCTGGGTGGTGTCCAGCCTTTGCCTGGTGTCCTAAACCCTAGAAGATCTTTTTCTAGGCTGTTTCAACCTGTCCTCTAACTATTTTTCTCATGTTTTCTGATATACCTGTCTTTTCCCATGGATATTTAATTCTTATTTTAATTGTTCTAATATGTAGGTCTTTTATTGTAAGCTGACTCAAATTCTCTTGGAAATAAGCAGTGTGTAAGTACAAAATGGTACATGAATTATTAGAAGTGTGTCATTTCCCACCAAAATATGCCATCAATGTTGGTTTACCTGTCCTGGGTTGTTCCCGAATATAGCACCTGTGGCAGTTTGAATTTGGTGAATCCCCAAACAAAAAAGATTATGTTTTTGAACTAATCCATTCCTGTGAGTGTGGGGCCTTTTGACTGGACTATGTTAGTGAGGCATGAGCCTGCTTGGGTCTCCGCCCTCTTACTGGGTCTTATATAAATGGAGACAGAGACAGATGCAGAGGAAAAGGAAACCACCATATTGATCCTGCCGTGTGAGAGAGAGGACTGCAGGAAAACAGAGAAGCCCCGAGGGCTGAGAGACATCCCAGAGTATGGAACCAGCAGAGCACAGAGGCACAGAAAGATGCAGCTGAGGGGCTGGGCCCAAGGAGCTGCTCAAGGCTCAGGAGGCAAGCCCTGCCATATGCCTGAGAGCTCACAGCTGAACTCGGGAGGAAAGTGGAGCAGCCGAGACTGAGAGAAGAGGCCAGAAAGAGAAAGGCCCTGCACCTGGTTGCTCAGAGCTGTGCTCTGGGAACTGGGCTGTAAGAGGTGGTAAACCTGGAGGGGAAGGCAGAGACCTAGGCAGAGATCGCCTGCCATCTTTCTTCACCACGTGGCAGCTGACTTTGGTAAGAAAGCATCTCTGACGGTGCCTTGATTTGGACATTGCATGGCCTTGAAACTGTAAGCGTTTACCCTAAATAAAAATCCCTTTATAAAAACCAACACATTTTTGGTACTTTGGTTTTGCATTGGCAGCCCTGTGGCAAACTAAGACAGCACCTTTCAAAGCCCGGATTCTAATGCCTGTTGTAGCAGTTGGCATTATTTATGAATTCCAAAAATAGATATTGGAATGTGTTTGTAAACTGGTCTATTCCTCTGGGTGTGATTAAATTATGATTAGGGCTTTGATTGGGCCATATCAGTAGGGCATTGAGTCCCCACCCACGAAGGGGATTCACAGATAAAAGACATGGCAAAGGACAGAGTTGGAATTCTGATGCTGAGTTTTGAGCTGGAGTCCGGGAAGTGAACACACAGGAGAAGAACACAGAGGAATAGAGACGGCTCTTAGAGATGGCTCTTAGACACGGCAGAAGCCCCAGAGAGAGAGACAGAGCCATTCGCCTGATAGTCCACAGCTGGCCTTGTGGAGAAAACAGAGGAGCTGAGCCCGGAGAGAAGCAAGCCCTGGGAAGAGAGGAACCCAGGAAGCCTGAACCCTCACAGATGCCAGCAGCCATCTTGCTCCAACAAATGGCAATAGAAGTAACTTACGCTTTATGGCCTGGTAACTGTGGGCTTCTACCCCAAATAAATACCCTTTATAAAAGCCAACAGATTTCTGGTATTTTGCATCAGCACCCCTTTGTCTGACTAATACACCTGTTATACAAGAAGTTGGTAGTTTCAGATCTCTTAATTGCTTAGTAATTCAGAAAATATATGACATTTCACTTATGATATTTTCTGCACACAGGCTTGTAGATTAGGAAAGATTCACTGGGTTTAGTGACTCGTGCTTGGTGGGCTTCAGGCGTGGTTTGATCAGGATTCTGGCTCTCATTCTATTTCTCTTAGTTTCTCTTGACTTGGCTGTATTCTGCATCAGCTTTTTCTTTAGGCTGGCTTCCCTTGGCAGGGCCAGGGGCTGCCTTTGATAAAGACACTGTGCTTTACTCTGCTTGGGCCATACTCTGCAGGAGCCCATCACTGAACCAGCAAGCAAGGGGCGTGGGGTTGCTCTGAGAGGCTTGATATGTCAGGCACTGCTGGAAGGGGTGGGTTGGGGGGATAGGGGTGGTCAACCCCACACAAACCCCTGAGCTGCTGCACAGTAAGGGTGAGGTGGGTAGAGTGGAAGACAGGGAGGGAGGCTTGTTGCTCATTCCATCTGTCAGGGCTGTTGAAAAGAGAAAATGGCAGGTCTTTGACTTGCTATGGGGAGAGTTATTATAAAACTGCTGTATATTTATTTGTTTGGGACAGACAATGTCTGTTGTGCCTTGATGGCCTTGTTAGTTCTGTCAGAACCCTCTACACTCTTGTGGGCCTCTGGAAAGACTCTGCCTTGTGATTCCTCTAGGGTAGGACAGATGGGAAGATTCCTGCAATTATATTGCTTTCATGTTATGTATCTTGGCTGAGGTTTGCAGTTTTATAGGATTTATCAACCAGTGAGGAGCTGACTTGAGAATAGAGTCTAGTGCACCAAGAGAAGAGGAGGTGGGTTCCGTATGCCCAGGGAGTAGACTGCTGCTTGGCGTGGTGGATGCTTTAATTGCTTTCCTCTAGAAAGATCTTAAAGGAATGAATACATTTCTGCTCAAAAAGGGTTTTGGGCACCTTTTCCTTTTGATTAACCAAAGAATATTCTAATTCTCTTTACAAAATAACTTTTTTCTTTGGCAGTTCCCCTATCTGCTTATAATTTATTTCTGAAATAAGTGAGCTGTTAGAATTTAAGGAATAAAAAAGAAACCTCGTGAGCTTGAGCATTCACCCAGGCTTACACACACTTCCAGGCACTCAGATGACCATCTCCTTTACAGCAGCCTCTTTGCAACTGCTGACCTGGAGGGAGAACACTGGCCTCTGTAAAATGCCTTTTTGGGAGGAGTGCTGTTAGCATAGCCCCGCACATGTTTTCAAGTTCGTCGTGCAGAACTGTGGCTTGGCAATTTGCTGCAATTGTAGGCAGCACTAGATTTTAAAGTGAAATGACCCATGGTGGAACTGTCATATTGGCCAGGCGAGCATGGAACATGCCGAGGGAGACAACCGTTGTCATTTCTTCATCCTTACTCAGATATCTGTCCTGAGAGCCTGTCTGCTGCCCAGGGCGTGGGAGGGAGAAGTTGTCACCTCAACAAGAAAAACCAGGCCAAGGTGGCCTGAGGCTCTCTTTATAACAGGGAGGTGCTGTTGCCTCTAGATGTCATTGTCATCTTTTCCATAATTGCTGTGGACTGCTTAACACCTCTCCCCATCTGCCTTCATTTCTACCCAAAAAAAGCAAGAAAGAGGAAATAAAAAAGGCCATTTGTTTAATCCAGTGTGTTTTGGGGGATGGCACAGAGTGAACCAGCACAGTTTCTTGACCTCAGAAACATTGCCACACGTCATTGCAAATAAATGAGCAGTCCCACCCAAGTGGATCCAGTCGGTGGATGTGTGTGCAGATGCTGGTGTGAGCTTGGCCACAGGCTGCTCTAGGGAGGACAAGGGGAGGGCATGCCAGGAGAAGCAGCATACTCAGCAAAGATGATGGTCAACCACCCAAACTACAAGGTCAGAGGGTCGTGAGTACCTCTGGATTGATCTGCCTAGAACAGCATCTGACTCTAGGTTGAGGTTCGGGGTATTAGGGTCCAGCCTGTCAATCAGGGGGCCCTGAGGCTGAAGCCCCATCAGATGAATGCTGCAAACACTGAGACTTCTAGACTCACCCTTGGTGCATGTGCTGCTCGTTACAGACCTTGCTTGCCAATGAGCAGAGGTAGGGCTGCAAATACAGGTCCTGGCCTGGTGTGGGTTAGTTGAAAGAAGCTGGGGTTTGGTCCTTAGTTGCAGAGCCTCAAGGACCCCTGATAAGAGGCTCTTGGTAAGACAAAAATGATCAGGGCTGTGCATACAGTTGCAGAGTTTCTGCACTGCACAAAGGCCCCTGACTGAGGGGTAAGTGGGAGTTGCAGTCCTGCCAATGTTCTATATAGGTATAGGTTTCTGGGTCTATGCATTAAAGATGCTTCTTTAGAATTTGTGCAAAGGCTCAGTAAGGACTAGTGGTGGCCCTGGGGAGAGACACTCACCTATGAGCTTCTCCACACCAGGGACTGTACTCCGATCCTGTTCTAACCTGAGCCCAGTGGCTCCCATGACACTCAGCAAAGATGATGAGCCATGTGTGCCTTGGGTGCCTAATTCGTGCTCTCTTGACAAGCACTGCCAATCTTTAAAATTCTCTTTGGTGTGTAATGGCACCTCATTTTGTTTTTAATTTTCATTTTTCTGACAACTACTGGGATTGAACACTTTTTCATATATTATTGGCCACTCCTTTGTCTTCTGATGGAAAGTATCTGCTCAAATCTTTTGCCCTTTTTTATTGGATTGTTTGTCTTTTAATTTTTGAGTTGTGACAGTTCTTCACATATTCCAGATATGAATTGTCGGGGTTTTTTGTGAGATATATGTTTTGTGAATATTTCCTCCTAGGTCATGGCTTGCTTATTTTCTTAATGGCATCTTTTGATGAGCTGAAAATTTTCATTTTTTATGCTGTATAATTTAGCATCTCTCTCTCTTTCCTCCCTCCCTCCCTCCCTTCCTTCCTTCCTTAAGAAATCCTTGCCTACCCCCAGGTTGCAAAGATTTTCTCCTGAAATCTTTATAGTTTTAGCATTTGCATTTAGGTCTATGATCCATCTTGAAATAATTTTTGTGTATGGTTTGAGATAGAAGTTGAGATTCATTTTTTTTTCCATGTGGATATCCACTTTCTCGTTATCCCATTAGATTGCTTTGGCATATTTGTCAAACATTGAATAACCTTGTAAGTGTGGATCTATTTCTAGGTTCTCTATTCTGTTTCATTGAAGTATTTTCTAACCTTATGCCACGATTATACTACCCTGATTACGGGAACCTCAATGTCAGGTTGTTAGTCCTCCTATTTTGTTCATCTTTGTCAGTACAAAAAAGGATTCCAAATCCTTTTCATTCCCATATATATATCAGAATTAGTTTGCCAATTTCTCCAAAAGCCTGCTGGGATTATGGTTGGGATTGTGTTGAATCTATAGATCAGTTTGAGAGAATGTACATTTTAAGGGTGTTGAGTCTTCCAATCATGTACATGAAATCTCTCTCCATTTATTTAGGTCTTCTTTAATGTAGAATTTTCTGTGTAGAGTTCTCAAGTATCTTTTTTTTCAAACAAAAGATCTCACACATTTATTAGTGAACCAACTTATTATGCAAAAGCATAAAAAACAAAGAAAAAACTGTTATTTTCCCAATAAAATAAGTCCAACTGTCCAGAAATGGTGAGTTTTTCAACTTGATATGCCAAGATGCTATGTATGCCATCACATGTGTGACTCCTTATAGACCCAGCTTGATTCTTCTCCAATGTTTCCTCTTGGAGTTGTACCTGATTTTATTGCCAGTTTTTGTTAAAATCCATTGAGAATGGGATGGTTCTGTTTTTATTTCTTGGCTAGGAATCTCTTGATTCTAAAAGTCTTGTGAGAAGACATGGTGAGGCCGGGAGTCAAACACAAACATAATGGCTGAGGAAGTGAGAGAGAAAGAGAGGTGTATCAGTCAGCCAAAGGGGTGCTGATGCGAAATACCAGAAATGGGTTGGTCTTTATAAAGGGTATTTATTTGGGGTAGAAATCCACAGATACCAGACCATAAAGCATAAGTTTCTTCCCTCGCCAAAGTCCATTGCCATGTGTTGGAGCAAGACAGCTGCTGACTGTTTTTTTTTTTTTTATTGTGGGTAAAAATCAAATTTTTCACAATACAAACCAATATTTGTAAAATGATATATAAAACTGCTGATGTTTGCCAGGGTTCAGGCTTCTTGGGTTCCTCTCTTCCCGGGGCTTTGCTTCTCTCCGAGCTTAGCTCCTCTGTTTCCACCACAAGGTCAGCTGTAGACTTTCAGGTGAATGGCTCGCTTCTCTTCTCCTGGGGCCTTCTCTCCAACATCAAAACTCCAACATCAAAACTGCAACATCAAACTGCTTCAAATCTGTTCTTGCCATGTCTTCTATATTTGATTCTCCCACCCACCAAGGGTGGGGCTCAATGCCCTGTTGACATGGCCCAGTTAATGCCCTAATCATAACTTAATCATGCCCAGATTAGCAGATCAGTTTACAAGCATAATCCAATATATATTTTTGGAACTCATAATTACATCAAACTGCCAAACGGCTACAAGAGGACTTAATTATCTTTTATTAACTTAATTCCTAAGTATGGATTGAATTATGGATTGAATTATGTCTGTTCCCCCCTCCCCTCCCCAAGAAAAAGATATGTTGAAGTCCTAAACCCCAGTACCTCAGAATCTGAGGTCAGCCTGGAGTAGGGTGGGCCCTTAAACAAATATTACTGGTGTCTTAATAAGAAGACTGACAGACATGGGGAGAACACCGTGTTTTGACTGAGGCAAAAAATACCATGGGATGCTGGCAAGTCACTATGGGAAGCCAGGAGAAAGACATAGAACAGATTCTCCCCTACAGGGCTGTTTTAGTTTGCCAAAGGGTGCTGATGCAAAGTACCAGAAATAGGTTGGCTTTTATAAAGGGTATTGATTTGGGGTGAAAGCTTACATTTCCAAGTCTGTGAAGTGTCAAAATTGAGACACCATCAGAGATGCTTTTTCACCACAGTCAGCTGCTGTTGATCCTGGAGTGTTGTCACATGGTGAAGCAAGATGGCCGCCCATCTCTGCCGAGGTTTCATTCTTCCCCTCTGGGCTCATCCTTTCTTCTTGAGCTGCTCCGTCGGCCCATCCTCTAGGGGTTTCGTGCTTAAACAATCCTCTCTCCTACTGGCAGGGCCAAAGGTTTCCTTTTTCCAGTGTCTTTCAGAGTCTCTGTGTATCCCTTTATAGCAGACCCAGCAAGAGGGTGGAAACTCAACATGAATCATGCCCCACTCATGTATTCCAATCAAAAGTGATCTTCTCAAGTACTCTAATCAAAGAACCCTTGACTGAATTAAATGAAATCAAAGGGTATCACACTCAGAGGAATAGATTAGTTTACAAATGTAACCTTTCTCTTTTTGGGATTCATAAAATAATCTCAAGCTGCCACAAGGGCTAAGAGAAAGTATGGTCCCACTACCAACACCCTGATTTCAGATTTCTAGCCTACAGAACTTGGAGAAGATAAATTTCTATTATTTTAAACCACTTAGTTTCTGGTACTTTGTTACAGCAGCCCTAGAAAGCTAAGACAGAATTTAATGTTACAGATGTTTTAAATCAAATTGTCTCAGCAGAGTTGTAGCCAGCACCTACTTTCCAGTTCATCAGACTTGCCCAGGACAACTAACAAAAAGATGATGATGGACAATGCCCATCCCCAAAAACAGAGTATCTACAACTGTAAGCAAGACCGTTCCATTCATCTGCCCCATGGGATCTAAGCCCCCTCTCAGTTGGAAGCAGAGTGGGCCTCACCATCCCCAAATCCTCAAGATTGAAGAATGAACAAACCTAAGGGGGGAATGCAAATATGGACTAAAGTAGACAACGTTATTCTAGCAATGGAAGAACTTGTAATGTTGATATAAAAGAAGTGGTCACCAGAGGTTCTGAAGGGAGGGAGAGGGAAAATAGGTGTAACATGGAGCATTTTGGGGACATTGGAAATTTTCTGCATGATATTGCAATGATGGATACAAGCCACTATACGTTTTGTCAAAACCTATAAAATTGTGCTGTGCAAAGTGTAAACCATAATGTAAACTATAGACCATGGTTAGTAGCAAAGCTTCTATATGTGTTCATCAGTTGTAACAAATGTACCACACTAATGAAAGTTGTTAATGGGGGAAAGTGTGGGAAGGGGAGGAGGTGGGGTATATGGAAATCCCCTATATTTTCAGTGTAACATTTATGTAATCTAAAGCAAAAAATAAATTAAAAAAATTTTTTTTTAAAATTTCATTTTCTAATTATCTTTGCTGGTGATATATAGAAATACAATTCATTTTTGTATATTCACACCTTGTATCCTATGACCTCGCTAGTTCATTTATTAAATTTAGTAGTTTTTATGTAAGATCCTAGGCTTTTGTAGGTAAACAATGAAGCAGCGAAAACAGGAAACTCAGGAAACTCATCTAGTGCAAGTCACTTCTTCCAAGGGTGGACTCCTGTCCAGTTTCTGCCTGCTTTGGGGCCCCCACCCCTGCCTGTAGATAGTTATTTTTAGAAAGTTTTAAAAATTTTGTCCAGAGTTTATAGCTGTTATCTACAGAAGATTTGGTCTGATACGAACTACTCTGCTATTACACTTTCAGTTGTCTTTGAGTTTGTTTATGATGTTTTTTGTAATGCAAATATTTTTTATTTATAAAGTCAAATATTTTATTTTTATTTTTTTCAAATATTTGCTTCTGGATTTTGTATCACAGTTAAAATGCCTTTCTTCACACCCAGATTAAATAGGAATTCACCCATGTTTCACTAGTGCTTGTATGGTTTTATTTTTAAAATTTATTTTATTTCCCTAATGTATTTGGAGTTTATTCATGTGTAAATTAGGAGGCATGGATCTAATTTTACATTTTTACAAGTGACTTAATAAGTTGTTCCAGTGTAACTGAGGGTTAAGAATTAGCAAATGATTATGATTACTGAATCTTGTATAGTTGCTTTTTTTCTTATTTTTCCAGTATATTATAGAATAGCCAAAAGCTAATAACTGAACTTACTGAAACTGGCTAGATGGGCCTCACTTTTCCTATGGTTGTTTCAAAACCAGGCTCACCCTTGTGGATGCTTACTATTGTGATGGTAACCACTCCTCGCTCCCCTGTTTGAATCCATAAAAACTCTGAACTCCTCAAAATCCAGGAAGACAAATATGAGACCGCCTGTCTCCTGTCTTCTGCTGAGTTAATAAACCTGCTTTCTCTCATGACCATCCCAGTGTGGACTCCAATTCATCTGCTCTGGGCAAGAACCCAGAGGGGCCCCTGTGGGGTCTTCCTTCACCAGCACTATTTATTAAAAGGTCCATTGTGGCCCCAATGATTTGAGGTGCCACCTTTATCATATTCCAAAGTTTCATATGTATTGGGGTCTATTTTGGACTTTATGTTCTAGTCCACTGGTCAGTCTGTCTATCATGCACCAGTACCTCCCTGTTTTAATCATAGACTTTAAAGTATGTTTTTAATATATGATAGGCTTAGCTCCTTCTTGTATCTTTTCTTTTTCATTGTTTTCTTAATTTTGCATGTTTTTCCCATATAAAATTTTAAAGAGCTTTATTGAGATATAATTTACCTACCTTACAATTCACCCATGTAAAATGTGCAATTCAATGTTTTTCAGTATTTACAGGATGTTGAAATCTTCATCACAACCTAATTTTAGAAGATTTTTGTCTCTCCTGAAAAAACCCTATATCCATTGAGCAGTCAATCTCTTCCTAGCTCTAAGCAACCATTAATTTACTTTCTGTCTTTATAAGTTTGCCTATTCTAGACATTTCATACAAATAGAAGTATACAATATGTGGTCTTTTGTGACTGGTCATATAAATTTTAGTATCAAATTATCTAGCACCATAAAAATGCTTATCAGTATTTTTATTGGAATTTCATTAAATTTATACATTCATTTAAGGAAAATTGATATCTTTATGGTGTTGAGTTTTCCTATGCAATAACAAGGATTGTCTTTCCATTTGTTCAAATCTACTTTGCTGTTTTCAGGAGTTTGAAGTTATTCTCATTTAGGTTTTGCACATTTCTTGTTTATCCTTTTTTGAATTTAATTTAATTTAAATTTTTATTGCTACTGTACATGGGGTTTGCTCTACTATCATATTTTCTAATTGGTTATTGTTTGAGTATAAGAAGACTATTGTTTCCGAAGGTTAATTTTACATCCTTTTACCTTACTGAATTATTTTGTTTTATCATTGTTTCTCTAGGATTTTCCAGGCACACTCTCATATCATCTGCAAATAGAGATAAGTAACTTCTTTTTTAGTTCTTTTGTTACTAAGTGATTTTTCTTGTCTATGTGCATTGGCTACTACTTGAAACAGTGTTGAATAGTAGGGAAACTAGAAGTCATTCTCACGTGTTCCTTATCTTAATGGATATGCCTCTAATGGGAAACAGATCCTTTAATTTGTACATACACCCTGAATGGCTTATTCTTGTTTGTTAAATGAATGAATTAATGGATATTTTTGTTCTTCTGCTGCTGAGGCTTAAGATTAGCCTCAAATCTTTGCTTTGATTCACAAATCTACTGATTTCATGGCCCCCAAACATCTTTAGAAACGCTAGATTGCATGGAGCAGTGTTATCAGCCATATATTAATGTACCAAATGTGTTGCAACTTCTCCAACTTTAGTTATGACAACCTTAAATATTTTTGCTAATTTAATATGAGTAAAATGTTACTGTTCAGTATAACCATGGTGGAAAACTTTATGGCAGTGTCTACTAAAGCAATACTTTATGACCCAGCAGTTCCACAACTGTGTATGTACCCAAGAGAGTGATTGCTATGTCCACCAAAAGGTGTGTACAATAATGCTTTATTCATTGTAGAAACAACCCAGTTCCTATAAAAGTAAAATGGATATATTTTGGATGATGAATGGAGTGGACCACTACTCAGCAATAAGAATGAACTGCTCGCAACCATGTGGATGAACCTCACAAATACAATGATGAGTGAGCAAACCATATACAAAATATTACTTACTTATAAGGCCATTAACATGAAGTTCAAAAACAGACAAAACTAATCTATGGTGTTAGTGGTTACCTTGGAGGGAAAATAGTGCCTGGAAGCGGAGCATAAGGAGGCTCCTGGGGGCAGGTAATGTTCTGCTTTTGCTCTAAGTGCTGGTGTCTTGGTTTTCTTTGTGAAAATTCTTTAATCTGTTTACTTATGTTTGTGAACTTTTCTGCATGTACATTATACTTCAGTTAATTGTTTTTTTATTTTTATTTTTTTTTAAAAAAAGCTTTTCACCAAGTGCTAAATGCCAGGGATGATAAGGTGACCTTTTTACTCTTTAATGGACCTTTGGGAAGGAGGCCAATAAAGTTAAGGAAATTCTCAGTTCGGTGTTGAATTGCCATTCCTTCCCCCTCTTGGCCTTAGATACTATTGTACCAACACAGATCAGAATTTAACTATTTCATATTTGCATTGTCTCATGCACCTTCATTATTGTATCAGGAATTACCCATCTTCAAGTAGAGAAGCCAGGGCCTCCCATGGCATCCTGATCGGCATCTCTGTTTTCTAAAGGGCATGCCATTCTTACCTGATTGTCAGGTAGGACACATGGTTTAATGGCCAGCAACCACACTTCAGCAAGGGAGATCTGCCTGGGAAAGCAATTTCAAATGGCCACAGTCTGGTCTTAGCAGAAGCCTGGAAGATTACTCAAAGGCAATGGAATACATCCACAGCTCAGACGGCCAGGGATTAAGCTAGGGATGTGGGAATGCTGTCCCTGGACGCTGACTGTGCCCTGTGCCCTGTAGAATTGCTTTCACCCAATGACAGCTTCAAGGTCAGTGTTGATGAGGACATTCACCATGTGACACAGTCTTTGCTTTATAGGGACCATTGGGAGAAATGTGACCTGCTTGAGGATAAGGAAGCTGGCGCTTCTCAGCATGGGACTTGTTTTTATCTTAAGGATGCTTGAACCAGGTAAGGGTCTCCTTTCACTGTTGGAAGTTTATTGAAGTCAAATGCAAGTATTTAAACCTGTGATTAGGGCTTTAGAGTTTGCATTTTTACATTTATTGATTCCTGGCTCCATTTTAAACCTTTATCCTTGTTTCCTTCTTTCTTGCCTACTTTTTATTTATGTTACCTTGATGCACTTTATATATCCTTTTCAGTTACCTTCCAGTAGTGTGTTAGAACCCTTGCGGTTGTTAAATAATCAGGGATTTTTCAGCTCCTTGTTACACAATTGATAGCTTGAGATCAGCCATAGTGGGAATATTTACACCTTGGATATGGGCAAACACTACAAAAGAGATCTTTTCTTTTCTTCCAGAGAGTTAGTTTACCAGCAGGTCACTGTTTATATCCCTTTTGGAAAAGGTGGAATCTAAATAAACATGTTTTTAAAAAGTATTATGAATTTATCTCTCTTATTTAAATATTGTATTTAATTTAAAAGATTTCCCTTATTCCTTTTTTTTTTTTTTTTT
>JAQZBX010073639.1:0-14880 GCA_029593785.1 Cabassous unicinctus | reverse complement strand
TCTCTAGGCTTTACTTCTCTCCACAAGGCCAGCTGTGAACTCTCAGGCGAATGGCTCGTCTCTATCCTGGGGCCTTCTCTCCAACATCAAAACGCCAACATCAAAACTACTCTCTGTCTTTTGCCTTGCCTTTTATATCTGATTCCCCCACCCACCAAGGGGTGGGGCTCAATGCCCTACTGACATGGCCCAGTTAACGTCCTAATCATAATTCAATCATGCCCAGATTAGCAGACCAGTTTACAAGCATGATCCAATTATATTTTTGGAATTCATAATTACATTAAATTGCCCAACGGCTACAAGGAGGATATTTTAAATTGCTATAATTGGACTGATTTCACCTAAACCTACTATTGTGATGGTGATTGTAGACTAACTTTCTGCATTGGAAATATTTAGAAAGTGTGTAAAAAACAAGCGATAGACTTCAGTATTGTCAAACTCTCTGTGTATTCAAACCAGGCACAAATACCATGCATGGTACCTCTCAGTTTGAGTTATTGGCTAGGTTGATCACTATGACCCCTAAAACAAAAAAGGTATCTACCACATCTGGACAGGCCCCTGAGTGGATGGAGAGTATGTTGCAGATTTGGACTCCTGCAGCAGCCAGCAATGGCTCATTAAGGCCAGGTTTACAGTGGGCATTGCATCCAGAGTGGCTCTGTTTCATAGTGCCGAAGGGCAATATGCACCAGGCTGGTGAAACACTTGAACCTCTCTCTAGGATCAATGGTGCTGCAGCATGCTGGCTGTGTGAAGAACATAGCAAGTGGAGCAAAATTATCAGAGTAATGGGAGGAGAACTTAAACAAATGCAATTGACATTATGGCCTGTTCCCTTAGAGAGACAACATGTATGGTATTTCATACCAAGAGCTTAGATCTATTAACTGCAGCTCAAACAGGAACTTGTACATTGATTAGTATTAAGTACTGTCCCTACATGCCTGATGAATATGATAATATCTCTTCTATTCTAGGTTATATGCAGAGGATATTTAATATGTTAAAATCATTTTCAAAGTAGTTAATGATCATGCCTATAATATAAGGGAATGGTTCCCTTAAGTACTGTTTTTATTTTGCTTGCCATATGCTTCTCTTCTTGTTGGCTATACAGTTTTTGTGAGTTTATGTCTAGGGCAGTGCCTCCCTTTGTACCTCTCCTAACTGTCGTATGAATAACCCTTGCCATGGGAACTGGGGTTGCTATTTATACCAAACCCAACAGGTGTCCCACAATCTCTCCACAGAGTTAATCAACCACATGAAGAACTCAAGGAAGAAGGCTGGTTTCCATCAAGTTTCAGGGGATGCAGCCTCTGAAGGCAACTGGCGTTTGTCAATCTCATGGTCCGGTACGTCAATGCTCACTTAGTGCCATCATCTTTATCCTTTTAATGGGTGCATGCATCTTCAAAATTCTAACTATGTTAATTTTTTCCAGAATTAATGCCTTCCAGAACAAGATATTAGTCATGTAGGGATTTCATGCAGTTCCAACCACAGTGCCATCAGGACCCATCTTCCCTCAGCCTCAGTAGAATAGCCAGAGGGTTTTATACTCTGTCAGGCAAGGCCTGGTCCCCCTAACCAGTAGGAAGCAGCTACAGAAGAATGACTATCTTCCTTCAACTCCCCTTAAGCATAAGGGTGTAAATTCTCTGAGAGAGGAGGTGAGGCAGGTTAATATGGGGAAAAGGGAAGACACAGCTGGGTCGCCACAGAGAACATGGCTGGCAGAGAATATGGCTGTGAGACCATCTGGAAATCCCCTGCTATTAAGAACAAATCCAGAGGGACACTGCTTAGACCCTGGCCACAAGGTCCCATTTGGTAATCTTGCCAAGGTCAAGGGGAAGCCCTGGATACCTCCAAACACATGGTCTCCTTGTTGGGCCCTGTGATTTAACAGGTGGGGATAGAAGGCAGTAAATCAGAACTCAAACACCCGTGGCCCATTCCCAGCATTAGGAAGGGGGAAGAGGAAAGGTTTTAAAAACCTGAAATAGGGCCTCATGTGCACATCTCACCCTGTAGCATGACCCACAATCCGTGTCTCAGATTGTGTTCTTATCTCTTTTCTTGTTTCTTAAAAAACTCTTTACTCCCTTCCTACCCTATGGTGTGTCCTTAAATTCTTCTATATGGTATAGCCAAGAACCTTGAAGCCCAGAACCCAGAGCGTTCCACTAACACCATGCTGAGTCCTGTAAATCCCTGTCTGGAAGGATGGGATGATGCCACACCTTTCAAAGAAATGGGTCAGATGACATGGGCTCTGAGGCTACTGATATATTGTGCTCTTGGAACCAGGATCTGTTCTCATCCTGGCCCTGGGAATCCAAGCCATCCTAAATTGAGCAACATCCTTATCCAGAACGATCTTGTGGCCTCATGAATGAATCCACACTTACGTTTTGTCAAATCCAAAGGAAGACTGATTCATGTGGAGTTTCTTGGATTCCATTGTCTGTCTTGGCAGAAGAGTTTGTAACTTTCAATCCTGCATTGAAACCTGGAAGGACAGAACTACCCCATGAGCCATAGAGACTGGATACAGGCTGTCAAGGGGTACAGAGGCAGGGAGGAGAGGAAAGTGATCCAGAAAGGTCAGAGACTAGGACAGAACACAGAGGGCAGGTGCTGGGGTCAGTTTTCATTATTAGAATAATAATCAAGGCAATAGGTTATAGATGTTTGAATAATCGATTGCAGTAAAAGAAACCATATTCATACACTTTAGCTCTCCTCCTTAGAACAGTGTTAGTGGAATTTATTCTTCTTTTATTCATGAGGACCCCTGATATCTAAACTGAGCTGCCAAAGTCACCCAACAGTTACAAGATGTACAAAGAGTTGAATGAAAGACTATAAAAATTCACATTCCCCCATTCTGTTCCCTGGTGTCCTCCTATTTCTCTAGGACAAGGTGCTGGCCACAAGTGAGCTGGAACCATCTGTTCTCTCCATATTGCTTCCTTCTACCGATTCCAAGATAAAACCGACCTAGGAATGAAAGGGGATCCATGGGGACCAGATGGTAGCAGGGCTGAGTGTCCCCACTTTCCAACAGTACAATAAAAAGGGCAGGCTGCTGTTAGAATCCAGCATGAGGACTGAGAGCTCGATGAGGCCCCGCATTCAGAAGGGCATCCTAAGCCTGGCTCTATGCAGTGGGAATTCACATCCACTGGGGACACCACCAGGCCAGCCCACGGGCAGCACAGGGACTCCAGTCCAGTGGAGACGGACTAGAAGTAGAAGAAAAGGCTTTCAGGAGTGGTGGTGAGTCCTGTTCTAGGGGCTGGAGTGGCCCTCATCCAGATTACCTGGTTTTACCCAAATATGATAGAGTTTAAAAGGAGGAATCCATCACCCTGTTGGGCCCCTCCAGGCGCTTAGACATGTCGTGTTTACTGGTACTTGGGGACGTTTTCTACGGCACCTGCTGACCAGTTCTGGTGGAGCAGAGATGCAAAGGCCACAGGCTGTCTACATGAGAGAAAATTAGGTCCCACTAACACTACAAGGCTGGGCCTTCCCGAAGAAAACAGAGCTGCAGAAAGGAAACAAGAGCAAAACTGTTCAGCACCCATGCCAGACCCTGGAAAGTAACAAAAAGCCGCAGAGTGTCAGAGCATGGGGTTCCCTCTCATTGTGTCTGAATTCAGGTGGTAGGAACTTAATTGGGAATGGGGACATGTGCCTTGACTCTGGGACACAACTGAAGTCCAGGTCCTTGGGTTTGAATGCTGGCTTCTCCCTTGCCTCACCATGTGACCTCAAAGTGCTGGTTACTCTCTGAGCTGCCTCTGTGTCAGGGGTGTTGTCCCAGCGCACTCCCCATAGCCTGGAAGAAAGCCCTGAGGTGCTGCATGGATCGTGCTGTGCTCGTAGAAGTTAGAGATGAGCCACAGAGGGAACCATGTCATTCGTTCTAATATGAGGGATGTGTGGGCAGAAAAGGAGCCCTTCTCAGCTTTGCCTGCAGCACAGAACAGTAGATGTCCCCGATGTGCTCCTCTCACCCTCAGGATCATGGCCTGAAAATCATTCAATGTGGCAGGAAAGCTGTCACTCTGGGCTTGGGGAACTTCTGGATGCACCCTGCAGTAGACCCCTACTCTCCCTCTCCTAAGATCCACTGTACAGGTGCCTTCTTCCCCACCACAGGATGACAATGCTGGGGATCAACTACTGCAGGGAGAAGCTGAGCCAGTACGTCTGGGGGCACTTCCTGCGGGCTCTGCAGGTGAGGGGTTGGCCAAATCCCAGGGGTATCCCCCTCTTCCTCCCCCTGCCTCTGCTAGGCAGAGCCCTGTTCTCGTTGGAGGCTGTTTTCATGCTTTCTTAGCTGCCAGGCCATCGCAGGGGATGCCGCTGTCCTTAGATCACAGGTGCCCTCCCCTGATTAAGGATTAAGTGATTGAAACCTGGAGCAGGCCATTTCCATCTTCCAGGATACCCAGTGCTGTTGGGACCTGAGCAAGGAGCCCGGGAGCATCTTCTGTTGATGCACATACTGGGGATGGGGTGGCAGGCTAAGAGCATCTTACTGAGGTGTGGCCACAGCTGCCCTTTGACCATCCCTGGGACTTGGTCATTGTTCAGATCTCACTCTGACCTCGAAGTTGTAGCAATTGACTAAGACCCTCCATCTCCTTGGTTGACTATAATCCTGACCCACAGGAGAGACCCCTTCATGGGCAGGCCCATGGTGTCCTGGTGGGCACAGGCATCAAGGGAGCCCCAACAGGGAGCCCCTGCATTGACCAGAACCAGCTTTGCTGTGAGCCCAGCTTCCTGGAGATTCCCTATCTGGGACCCCTGTGGGTCCACACTGCACACCTGGTGCTGAAGCTCAAGGCAAGGGGGTCCTACCTCAGAGGTCCTGGAGGGATGATCTGGGTGTAAGTGACAAAGGGTCTGACGCCACTTGGAATCAACGAGGGAAATGGTCTGGTGAAGGGCAATGAGCCAGGGTTTGGGGTTGGGAGGAAATGTGTCCTCTGGATGTGCTTTCTCCTCCTGCCCTACAAGGTCATCTCTGTATAGTGAGGAGCAGGACTAATGTCCTGCGTCTCCTCCCTGCTTCTGACATCATCTTAGGAATGAGCAGCACCACCTGGGTCTGCTAGATGGAGGGGTCTTCTCACTGCGGACACTCCCGCCAGAAGTGACTCATTTTAGATGGTGGCTCTGGGTTACTTTGTAAGATTTCCTCACCTGGTGTCAGCCATGGGCAGCTGCTCAGCCCGAGCTCACCTGCCGCCCCCTTCCTACTTCATAGACCCACGTGCTGGGTAGACGCTACTGGCTGCTGCTGCCATCGCAGGAACCTGAACTTCGTGGGCTCTTTCCTGAAGACACCAAAGACCACTGCTGGGAGGAGCCCTTGGTCCAAAGTGGGGAACCCAGGGAGGCCAAGGAGCCCACGTTCAAGGTGGGTCCTTAGACCTGACAAGAGGTGTTCACCATAGGTTCATTGCGTGTGTGTTTCTGAGCCCTGGCTGTGTTCAGGCATCGCTCCAGGTAGAGGGGAGGGAGATGACCGTGGTGAGCAGAGCAGACGTGGTTGCCGTGATCAGCAGCTCCCAGAGCAGAGGGCAGAATGCGGGGGTGTGATTATGGGATAAGGGGTATGCTGGGAATTCCAGTGGGCTAGAGAGGACACAGTGAGGCCCCCCCTTATACACACACACTGCTGGAGAGGGTCATTGGGGTGGAGCATTTATGAGAATCTCTTTCTTAAATCTGCCTATTCTCAGGTTCTTTCCCAAAGTGGTCCTTGGCTGAATCAGATTCTTGGTTACTTCAGTGCCCCAAGCTCTCTCTTATCTTTGATCCTTATGTAGGTTCCACCTACCCAGAATCCTGTCCACCCTCTGCCCCCAACCCCGCCTGACTCCCACCACCTCTTCTCTTCTCCATCTCCTCCTTCCACCTCCTCCTTGTCTTTAGTGCCCCCAGGAGGAGCCATCAGGTCTCCTGAGCCAAGGAGCACCTGTGTGTCCTGTGGACTCAGTCCCAGGTGGGGCCCCATGTCCCTCAGACCCTGAGCTCTCAGACCAGACATGGGGTTCCAGGAATCCCCTGGCATACTCCCAGCACACACTTATTCATTTTAGTTGGCTCTACAGTGAGGGCGAGACTTCAGAGGTTCTCTTCATAAAGACTGCGTGGGAAGGGGACAGATGGAGAGAGAGGGACAGGTCACATGGAGGTCATAGGTCAGGAGGGCCCCTGGGGGAGCAGGTGAGGAGTAGGGCAGGGAGGGCAGGCCATACATGGATCACATCACTGACGGCCTTGAGAGATCACGTCCAAAGGGTCAGTAGTGATCCCAGTCTTGGGGGCCCATCTTACGGTTTGAGGTCTGTGCTGTGGTCTCCTCCAGCCCAAACTGTGCCCAGCAGAGGGTTTTGGAGGCTTCACCATGCTTCCCAGAGTAAAGCTTCTCTTCCAAGTGTAACCGGATTTTGTCTAGGTCCTTGGGTAAACTGCAGGAAATGAATTTCAAGAGCATGCCACATTGATTAGACCAGTAATTTATTAAGGTAGGGAGGGAAGAAAAATGGGAGAGCATAAGAGATCATAGATCCCAGTTAGAGAGGAAGGGGCTGAAGACTGATGAAGAGGGCTGATTTACAGACTACAATTTCCCATTATAGATTATAAATGCCCAGGTTTCACTTGCATATTGATCCAGGCAGGGGTGAAGATGGCCAGAACAGTGGTCCAAAGGCATGAGAGAGAGATTCAGCCTTTGCACTTGCTTTTTAAACCATTAGTTATTCTGCCCCTTTGCTAATGGTATGGGAGGAGTTCCAGCTGTTTGCTTTTTTGACTGATTACCCCACCTATCAATCCCCTGGAGGCCCAATGATAAGGCCCCTGGAGACTATCCGGGGCTTCTCCTGGCTTCCAGAGGAAATCTCATTCTGGATGGCAGAATCTGGTGAGGATCTTCCAGCAGGCCTCTTGGGGGTACCAATGTCCATGTGGACTTTTTGACAGGTTCCAGATCCGTCTATTGAGTCCCTATTTTACTAGCCTGCTTCACAAGCAGCAGAAAGACCCCTGCTCCCTCTGGACCCTTCTCTCCCCACAAGTTGCCCAGGGAGCAGCTACTGCCCTGCACTCTGGGCTCAGGGCAATCAAGGAAAACAACTGTGAGGGTTGGAGGCTCTGAGGAAGCTGTGATAAGATCAATTTTTGTATCCAATTGACTCCTGCATATGGCCTTGGAGGGGAGCCCATGGCACCAGAAAGACCAGAATATGAACCTGCTTCTGTCCTCAACTCTGCTGTCCTTGGGAACATCTGTCTCTGTCCTTGGGAACATCTGGCAACCTCTCTGAGCCCCAGCTGCCATCTATAAAATGGGCATATGCCCCCAGCTTTCAGGAGTGTTTTGTAGTAAGTAGGGGCACCTGTAAGGACTGATATAAGGTCAAGCACTGTGAGGTGGGTGCAGTTTCCTAAAAGACAGAGGGACTGATTCCTGAAACAAGCAATTGCAAGGCTGCCTCCTGGCCACAGCTAAAGGCCATTCTATTCATTTTTATCGGCTCATTAATTAAATTCTAGTTTGCATCAAGTGTTTGAATGAGAGCACTAAAGTGGTTTGGAGGATTTGTTTTGTTTTCCTTTGTTTTCACATTAAAGGCCTGGAGAAAGAGGACCAAGACCCAGTTCCTCAGCTCCCAGTTCCCGGGATTCCTCCCAGAGGGCCCTGGGGGATCCTGGGGACTGTCACTCAACCCTGGCCCCTGGGCCTGGGCCTGGCTCACCCTTCCATGTGTCCCAGCAGCACTCAGAGGCACCTGCTGCTCCAGGACTACCTCCAACTCCCCCCTCTTAGCCAATGGAGATTATCTGCAGGGGTCAGTTCCAGCAGGTAGGGGTGATATCCATCTGGGAACCACTGATGAAGTGCCCTAACCCCCCTCAGCAGAAACCCACAGCTTTAGGAAGATAAGCATCCCTCATCCCTTCCTCCCTGTCTCCCTGGAATCCACATGTTTAGGAAGATAAGTGCTCCCTGCCAGCCCCTTTCAACTGGAATTCACAACTTTAAATAATGACTTTCCTCCCTAAAAGCCCTCTGCTTTAGGAAGATAAGCTAAACCCACACCTTTTGCTTTTGTAAACCCCGCCTGCCCTCTTGCTTAAGAATTTGCCCCTGTAAAGTCCCTATATAAACTCATGAAAGCCAAAATTCAGCACTCAAATTTTGGAGACTGGATTCTCCTCTGTGCCTGCGCATAATAAAAACTTTGTTCCTCTGGATTCTCCTCTGTGCCTGCGCGTAATAAAAACTTTGTTCCTCCGTCTCTCTGAGTGCACGTTTGGGTTTCTCATCATCTAGTTTTTTTCCACCGCAACACCACCTCATGTAGGTTGTGTGTAACCTGAAGCAGGCCCAGCCCAAAGTGGTTCCAGGCTCCTCCCTCTCCAGGACAGAGGCCAGCAGCCCGTGACTGTTGTGCCCCTGCCAGCTGAGCCCTTTAGCATCTCCTCTGAGCCTTCCCTCCTTCACCACTTTAAGGACCAGTGCTCCATGCTGAGGGCGGCTCGTTCTTCCTGTGCCACCATGTCATGTATCATGAGCTTCGGAGCTTCCTACTTTGGTCACCTCCTTTCCCGCTGAGCACCTGGGAAGCACGTGAGAAGGGTCCAAGGCCACTGCCTTTGTATATTGTAGGCCCCCAGGGAGCAGGGTCAGCCCACCCTCTTGCCGTCCCAGCCCCACAGGGCCTGGTAGCCCACCCAGCAAGCCAGGCCTGGGCCCGGGGGCAGTGGAGGAGAGGTTAGAGGGGAGTCCCGAGATATCAGGCCCATGCTCTGCCCCTTATGCCGGTGATCTTGGCTAAGTCACTGCCTTTGTTTGAGCCTCCATGTCTTCATCTGTCAATGGACAAACGCTCCCAACCTGAGACGTGGAGAAGGCACTCAAGAAGCCAGTCTTCTAAGAGGACCTCACCCCCCAGCCCGGGGCCCTGTGTCTGCACCTACCTGGTCTGCAAGCCCTCTGGGAGGGGTTCTTATGCCTGGGGCTTGGTGGGCTGGGCTAATGCCCTTTTGTTTCTCTGCCATAATTTAAGAAACAAGAAGTCTCCTCTTCATTTTGGGAAATGAAGACTGACTTTGCCTTTTGCATTAAGAAGTCTCTTCCTTTCACTAATATTTTTCCACACAGAAGAGAATCAATGAAAGGTTTAAATCACATTTTGACAGAAAAACACTGCAGTGTTATTATTCCCTGCTGTATTTTTAGGGGTGGGTACAGTGATTTTTATGATAAATTTTCTTTTTTGTCTACCAGCCTTTTTGAGTGGTGGGGTCAGAATCTGGTGGGGAATTTTAAAACATATTCTCTGAGGGCTCCTGGGGGCTCCTGAGGCTGCAGGGAGAAGAGGTGGGGGGAGAGGCTCAGGACCCCTGACCCCAACCCTGCTTTCAGAGGAGCAGCTCTGTACATGCAGGTTTCTTGTGAAATAGTCAACCTCAGGGCATTCCTTTGCATTTTCTTCTAGTGAGACAATTAACCTCTTCAGGCAGGGGTTGGAAGGCTGATTCCTCAGAGCAGACTGGAGGTTGGGCAGTGCATGCTGGAGTTTGGCTGGTACATGCCTCAGAGCTGGGAGAAGGTCCAGACTCCCTGGGGCAGGCCAGAGCATGGGCAGTGCAGGCTTCAGTTTGGCTGGTACCTACCTCAGGGCTGGAAGGAGGTCTGGACTCCCTGGGGCAGGCTGGAGGCTGGATGATACGTTTACAAGCTGTGGTCTCCACAGGGCAGGCCACTGCAGGTTTATCTGGTAAAGTCTCAACAGAATTTATGGTTCCAATGTCCCCAACAATATTATCATCAACCCATATGTCTCCATCCCAATTCTCGGGGTTACATTCCTTTCCAATCAATGCCTTCATTTTAATCACAGAAACTGCAGGGTTGAGATTTTAGTTTCCTCTGTAACTCTGCTACTCATACAATGAGAGTCTGGGTTTGATTCTCAGATATTTTAAGTCTGTGGCTACAGGACACAAGATTTTCTTTCAAGGGCACACAGCAACTTTCCCAGCATTCATGAGGCATTTAAGTTTCAAATTTGAAGACTTTAGCTCATCTCTTTTGTAAATGTATCCAGAGTAAGAGGAGCCAGGCAACATCATTATACCTTTTGACTCCACAAAATTGTGTTAAGGTGTTGAAAACACTCTCACCAGAACCTTGTTTCTTATAAGCGTGGAAGTAGGGGAATCCAGTGATGATACTTTGTGTATCTCTATTGCCAGCTCACGCCATGGGCTGTTAGCAACCACTTCATTATTGGGAAAGAAGTCATGAGTACCCTTGAGTCCAATTAGTAGAGAGCCAATTACAAAATTCTCAGAACCACTTCACACATCCCATGTTTAAGATTGTTCCTCAAGAGCCTCTCCCAGTAGCGGTATTAGTCAAGGTTCTCTAGGGAAACAGGAGATATCTGACAATAATATGAGATTTTAAAAGAGTCTCTCACATGACTGTGGGGATGCACAAGTCCAGGTTCTGCAGGCAGGCTGCAAACCAGGGGCTCCAATGAAAGTCCAATGAAGGTCCTTGATGAGTTTCTGGGAGAAGTTGGCAGTCCAAAGATGAACTGGGAAATTCTCTCTGAATGTTGAAATCACTTCCCCTTTTAAGGTATTCAACTGACTGGATGAAACCGTGACCAATTGCTGATGGCAATCTCCCTGACTGATGCAGATGCAATCAGCCATCCCTGCAGTAAACTCACTGGTGACCAAAGTCCATAAATGTTCTTGTTTACAATTAGCCCAGTGCTTGCTGCACCAAACACCTGGACACAATTACCTGGCCGAGTAGACACATTAGCCTAACCATCACACTAAGATTCTTAGCATATTCAATATCCTTCTGTGTATGATCTACAATAGAAGAGATATTATCATATTGATCGGGCATATGAGGACAGTACTTAATACTAATCAATGCACTAATCAATGCATTAATTCCTCTTTGAGCTGCAGTTAATAGATCCATGCTCCAGGTTTGCAATACCATACATGTTGTCTCTCCATGGGAGCAGACCATAATGTTGGCATTATGTTGTTGTGTTTGTTTAAATACTACTTACATTACTCTGGTAATTATTGCTCCCCTTGGTATGTCTTTCACACAACCAGCATGCTGCAGCACTGTTGGCCCTTGGAGGTAAGCTCCAGTGTTTCACCAGCCTCATGCATAGTGCCCTTTCAGCACTATGATACAAAGCCAGTTGGTAGGCAATGTCTATTGTAAATCTGGCCATATTGAGCCATCGCCGGCTACTGCAGGAGTCCAAAAATACAACATACTCTCCATCCACATCAGGACCAAATCAAGATGTGGTAGTTACATTTATTATTTTAGGATTCATAGTGACTAACCTAGCCAATAATTCAAAAGGAGAGGCACCATGCAGGGTATTCTGGCGTGGTTTGAATGCACAAGAGAGTTTGACAATACTGAAGTCTATCTCTTTTAATTTTTATACACTTCCTAAATACTTCCAATGCAGTTTTAAATGAACTTAACTATTTACTACTTTACTTTTCACGTTTACACCTTTACCATGATTACGTTAAGTAACAGTTATTTCACTTTAGCAGTACAGGAAAAACTACTTTCTCCATTATTTTATGAAAATCTAAGATTCTCAATGCAATCAAGGTTATCATTCCTTACCACCACTTTAATATGCAGATTGAGGTGGCCTCTGACAAGTTTCTTGTTATGAAGCTACTTTTTCTAATGAAACTAATTCTTGTTATCATCAAACATTTTGGTTTTTAATCAGTAATGGCTTCCTATAATTATCCATTTAAGTATTTCAGTTTAGATAAAGCCTGTACAAATTCCTGATAATTAAACATAACCACATAGACTAGTTACTTTAACTTTTAAATAAACTTATTAAATTACAATTAGCAACCCATGAAATTTATTTTATCCATTTAAATCTTTTCTTACATTCCTCATTTTGTTCTGTGAAAACTAGTCATTTCACTTTAGCACAGATCTACATTTCATTAACCACCAATGTGCAATTTTCAATATCTTAAAGATTTAATACACATAATGTTTATTGATTTTATTAGTATCCTATAAACTTAGATTATACCAAAGCTAAATAAAATGAAATAATTATAGTTTTTGCAAGGAATGTTTTTTCCTTCCTTCACAGGAGGCTAAAATCTTTTTTTTCTTTAATAAAATTCTAAAACTGAATTAATCTTAAGAGCATACTGACTTTTATGTTCTGGAATATATTATAATTGTTTAATTTGGTTGAATTATAATTTAGAAAATATCTTTCCATAGCTTTAAAACACTTTCCTTTTCTTACTGAAATTTGACAATAGATTAAAATTACTCTCATTTTAAGGCTGTTAAAATGTTTAAATTTGGAAAAACTGTGATTCTTAATTACCCTGCCTAGAAGATAGAGTCTGAATCTAAACTTACAGTGTCCTCTCTTGACACTCCCAGCCCTTCTCTCACAGCTCTTGCAAAGACTACACCCTGGGGACTGGGTAAATCAAAGAATTTAGGAAAAACTTTTTCCCTTTCCCAATTCTCTCTATATTCAGATTTCTTTTTGACCTTTCTATCCTGCTTAGCCTAATTTGGGCTCCAGGATTAGTTATTCACATATGTAAGCATATATTTAATTTTCAGCAATTTGAATAAAGCTCTTATAAGATTTTCCTTTGTTAATTTGATATTACCATCCTGATGTATGAAAACATACACTGAACAAATAGACACAAATAGAGGGTTAGACACAGAAACACATAACTCACTAATGTTGCTGATAATTTTCATTCTCTTACAAAATCAGTATAATTGTAAAATAATATTATGGCTAAAAGCTCTCTTTGAAGGCTATTTCTAATGAATCTGCAGAGTGACCATGCAGTTTTTGACAAGAATTTTGTTCTTTAGTTATTGGCTTATAACCAAATTGTTCCCAATGTTTTAAAAATACAATCTACAACATTTTCCCTTACTTCAGAGCTCTGCTTATTTACCATTTTGACTTTGACAGACCTTGGATGAACAACACTCATTGCAGTATATCCTCACCAAGGCCATGAAGTCTCAAGGAAAACTGGTTTTCTCATGACCTGCTGCTTTAAGAATTCTTGATGATCAAGTTGGGAGGCCCTCTCTCCCCAGTCCTCAGAGATAACAGGACTCTGTCAGCCTGTGGACTGGAAGACTGGATGTCCAACTTCGGGAGCCAAGGATTCCCACCACACAGCTATTTCCTGAACAGTTATGGGGTCCATTTCAGCTCTTCCCCAGAGTAGGTAAATTGGAGTCCACACCTGGATACTTACGAGAGAAAGCAGGGCTGGTGTAGCAATTTGATGCAATTATGAATTCCAAAAATAGATATTGGATTATGCTTATAAACTGGTCTGTTAATCTGGACATGATTAAATTATGATTAGGGCATTGACTGGGCCATGTCAGTAGGGCATTGAGCCCCTCCCCTTGGTGGATGGGGGAATCAAATATAAAAGGCAAGGAAAGGACAGAGGGAGCAGTTTTGATGTTGGAGTTCTGGTGAGGAAGAAGAGAAGGCCCCAGGATAGAAAGGAGCCATTTGCCTGAGACTTCACAGCTGGCCTTGTGGAGAGAAGCAGCGTAGAGAGCCTCATAGCCTACAGCTGACCTTGTGGAGGAACCAGAGGAGCTAAGCTGAGAGAAACACAGCCCCAGGAGAAGAGGAACCCAAGAAGCCTGAAACTTGGCAAACATGGGCAGCTGTCTTGCTCCAACACATGGCAATGGACTTTGGTGAGGGAAGAAACTTACACTTTATGGCCTGGTAACTGTGGACTTCTACCCCAAATAAATACCTTTTATAAAAACCAACCGATTTCTGGTATTTTTTGTCAGCACCCCTTTGGCTGACTAATACAGCTGGTAACAGCAGTGGAATGACAGGTGACAGTGGTGTATCAAATTTACCTTCCCCAAGCCATGGGGAGCAGAAGCTTCTATGAATCCAAACAGAGGAGAATAGAGTAGCTATCATTACAAACATGAGCTAGTACACTCATGTATGAGGCCAGACCTAACATAACCATAAGCTAAGGCAAATTCCGTTTAGAATTATCATCACAATCGTAGGCCTAGGAGAGAATCTACTCTCAAAATAACCAGAATCAAAGGTAAGTTCAGTTTATAATTATCATTACTGTAACAAGCATACACAAGGGTTAGGTTAGACCTGACGTAACCATAAACAAAGGTAAATAAGTCTAAGATTACCATCACAATAGTAGGTCTATTGGCAAAAGCCACTCAGCTATAGCTATTTCAATTATTGTCTTTCTGGTGTTTATAATATAAAGCCATCCATATAATAATCTTAACTATGAGTTTCAGTTTCTAGTAAATTTTTACTTCAAAAACAAATTGGGATTCTTGAAGGGCAAGATGGCAGCAGAGTCAGGAGCTCCAGGAATCAGTTTGTCCTACAGGGCAGTTAGTAATCACCCAGAGCTATTTAAAGCACCTGTTTTGGGGATCCAGGAACGCAAAAGAGCACCTGCAACATCCTTGAAAGTATTGAAGGAGCAGACTGCTTATCTGCAGTAAAGATTCATAAGTAGAGCACTCCACACTGTGGAGGCCAGTGCCCATACTCCACTGGCAGTGCAAGCTGCATTTGGAGCTATTCCGTGGCTGGAATAGGAAGCTCCAACCAAAAATGGGGAAGGAAAAGATGATAGGGCACTGATTTCAGTTACTGATTAGTAAACTCAGCTGGCTAAAGTGTAATCGTAAGACAGCTAATGTTTGAAGCT
>JAQZBX010073638.1:0-14853 GCA_029593785.1 Cabassous unicinctus | reverse complement strand
GCATAAACTATAATGGTTTTAATTTATTTAGCTTGGGTGTAATGTCTTTGGTTTATAGAATACCAAGTAAATAAATTAACATTAATTTTATGTTTAATGAAATTAAGCTGAAGAAGAAAATGTGGATCTGCCCTCTCTTAAATGGATAAAGTAAATTTCATTAGTTGCTAACTCTAATTTACTAAGCTTATCGTAAGGTAAAGTAACCAGTATATGTGGTTATGGTTAATTATAAGGAGTTTACTTCTAAACTGAAGCATTTAAATGACTAATTCCAAGCAGTCATTATTAATTAGAAACCTAAGCTGATATTAATAGCAAAAAGTAACTTCATAACAGGAAAACCTGTCAGAGGACACCTCAATCTGCCTGTTAAAGTGGTTGTAAGGTAAGATAATCTTAATTCAGTTAGGTATCTTCAGTTTTCAAAAAACAACTGAAAAAGTAAATTTTCTGTGCTGCTAAAATAAAATCCCTGTGTAATTAACATCATCATGGTAAAAGTGTAGAAGTAAAAAGCAAAGTACTAACAAGTAACATAGCATTGTAAGTGTTTAGAAAGTATATAAAAATCAAAAGAAACTTCAACATTGTCAAACCCTTGTACATTCAAACTAGGCCTTCAATACACTGCAGATTGCCTCTCCATTGGAGTTATTGACCAGATTGGTCACCATCCCCTAAAACAATAAACATATCTACTACATCTCTGGTTGTACTCCTGAAGTGGATGAAGAGTACATTGCAGTTTCAAACTCCTGCAGAAGTCAGTGATGGCTTGATGTGGCCAGATGCACAATGGACATTGCCTCTAAGCTGGCACTGTTTCATAGTGCGATAGGGTGTTATGCATTAGGCCAGTGGAATACTGGAGCCTACATTCCTAGCTTGTCTCTAGGGTTAATGGTGCTGCAGCTTGTGAAGGACATATCAAGTGGAGCAATGATTACCAGAGTACTGTGAGTAGAACTTATATGCAATTGGCATTATGACCTAATCCCATGAAGAGATAACATGTAGGGTATTGCAAACATGGAGCTTAGATCTATTAACTTCAGGTCAAAGAGAAACTTATCCATTGTGTAGTGCATTAATTAGTACTAAGTATTGTACCTATATCTCTCCTATTCTAGATATATGCCTGATGATTACAGTGATATCTTTCCTATTCTAGATCATATGCAGAGGGATATTGAACATGTTAAAAGTCCTGGTAAACTTCATTTTCTAAATACTTAATAAACATGCCTATAAGATAAAGGAATAGCCACCTTTCCTTAGAGCAGTGTGGGCAACAGCCCTTTTAATTTAAAAAGCTGCCAAATTAACTTGGGGGCAACCTCTCAGTCTTCACCGACACCAGAAAATAGATGTGTTTAACCCAGGTCTCCCTCCTAGCCTTTATTCCAAAACCTTTCCCACTCATACCCTGGGGAGGACTGGCAAACCATAAAGGAAACAGCAAATGAGGTGGCTAGGACTCACTTTAGCTTAGCTCTTTCAAGATGGTCTATGGATAAACCTTTCCTCACCCAGGACCTGAAAACCAGGTTCTGATAAAAACCTGGCAGGAGAACAGGCCTCCCTCTCAATTAGAGCCAAAATGGAAGGGACCTTATTCTGTGATTCTGATGATTCCCACAGTTATTAAAGGAATTGTCAGCTGGGTGCACTTAGCCCGAGTGAAGTAAGCTGCCCAAGAAAGTGCCAGATCACCAAAAGCATCTGACAGGATGTACATGTGGCAGTCATTGGCCAGCATGAACCATGTCTTCAAGAGACAAAGCTAAATAGTGTTTGTGTAAAAGCCAGCTGTTCCTTCTAACTCTAGCCCAAAAGCCTATTGCTAGGGGGAGGGCAAGCCTTACATAATAACTAAAAGAACAATGCCTCTTCTCATCCCCCTCTTATCTAGCTGTCTTAGGCATAAACACCACCTTTTAAAATGGATTGGCAATTTATACCAAACCCCATTATCTATTACAACCTCTCCCTAAAGCTAATTAACAGAATAGAAGAAACTAGCCATGACTTAGAAGCTCTTAGGCAGCAAATTGTCTTGCTTGCTGTTGTGGTACTGCAAAATTGCAGGGCCCTGAACATGCTAACAACAGCAGAGTAGGGTCATGCCTATTTCTCAAGGAAAAATGCTGTTTATAAATCACTCTGGAATAGTCCTAAACAACATTCAAAAGATTCAAGATGAAGCCCACCAACTTTGGGAGGATGCAGCCTCTGAAAGCACATGGACTTTTTCACTCTTATTGTCCAGTAGGTCCTAACTGGCCCCCATTTTGGACCTACTTACCACCATCATCTTTATCCTTTTTTTTTATATCTTCAAATTTCTAACTAAGTTTATTTATTCCAGAATCAATGCCTTCCAAAACAAGATATTAGTCACTCAGGGATTTCAGCTACTTCCAGCCACAGTGTCTGACCAATCATCCTTCAACCTCAATAGAATAGCCAGAGAGGCTTATGCCCTGTTAGGCAGGGACTACTGCACTAACCAGCAGGAAGTAACTACAGAAGAATGATTATCATCCCTCACCACCCCCCTTAAGAATAAGGGTGTGAACTCTCCGAGGGGGGAGTTGAGGCAGGTTAGTATAATGAAAGAGAAGATTACCCACAACATGGCTGACAGATAACATGGCTGTCAGACCACATGGCCAGCAGACAACATGGCTACAGGACCTTGCTGGGACCTTGGGTTTAACCTTGAGGTCCTAGTTTCTCTTTCCAGGAACTCACCATGGCACCAGATATTCCAAAAAGACCACACAATTGCCCAACCCCCAACATAGGAGGGGTACCAATAACTGCTTGGGCCCATCCCCTTATCGTTAGCAAGGGGGTAAAATAATTAACAGTTTAAAAGGTAATCACATGAGGCAGAGCCGATTCTTTCTGCTTAGAGGAGCCTACCCCAAGTCTTGGTGTATATTCCCATCTCTTTTTCCCATTTCTCCGCAAGCACTGTTCTTCCTCCATTTCCCAAATAAATTATTTTTACTGGCCTAACTACACTGGCATGTTCATAAATTCTTTTATGTATCATAGCCAAGAACCTAGAGGAATCCAATGCTTCTCCATCTTCAAAATGACAAGATGTCCACAAAGGTCCAGCAAATATGATAAATTTGCACCTCATTTTATCAAGTAGGAAAACAAAAGAATTCCTCTTTTCTCCTAATGGTTCTACTTCAGATATTGCAAAGCATGTGTGTGACAACTGGGCCATGGACTGGGGAAAACAGGTCAGCAGTCCAAACATTCTTTGACTTATTATCATGGATGATTTCTACACAGAAATGTCACATTGGGAGCAAAAAAACTTTCATTTGGCAAAACAACAGTGATACATTTGGTGGCCAGAGAGACATTGCCAGAACTAAACTCTCAAGATCAAATGAATCTTGAAAACACTGAAAGCAATTGTTGTGGACTCCTCTAAACACTGCAGTTTTGCTCAGTGTGATGGGGTACAGTCTTTTTCTTCCATGCTTCTGGGAAGGAAGTGATCCAAGGTGGCTGCAGAAATTCTTAGGAAGAGGCAGACTTTGTATTCGTGGACCTGAAACATTACATGGACAATGTCACATTTTCTCATGAAAGTTAAAAGAAACAAGAACCCTCTTCACTAAGACTTTTTATTCCTAGTATCTTTGTTTATGTTTAGCAGTTTAAAAATATCCTGGTTTTGGAATGCAGTCCATTGATAAGAGAAATGTTAATCGCTTATCTTCCAGAGCACAACCCATTTTGCTGCCACAAACGTTGTCTTCACCAGAACTAACAAATCAAGTGTTCCAAATATAAAATTTGAGCTAAAAAAGATTAACATTATTTTCCTCATTAGTAGAACTTATAACACAGTTTATGGTAACTAGAAATGCTTGTATATACTGTTCCCCTCTGGAAGATAGTTAGCAATTAATGAAGGTCATAGTGGCATTATTCACTATTGCCAAAAGTTTGAAGCAACCCAAATGTCCATCAACAGATGAATGTATAAGCAAATTGTACTATATTCATACCATGGAATATTACTCAGCTGTAAGAAGGAATGCAGTATTAACAATTGGGACAGCATGATGATTCTGGAAAACCTGATGTTGAGTGAAGTAAGCCAGTCAATGAAGGACAAATATTATATGACCTCACTGTTATGACTTAATCAAAAAGAGCAGAAACTCAGAGCTAGAGTCTAGAAGATAGGTTATGAGGGAGAAAGCAAGAGAATAGAGGGTGGTGAGCCGATGCTCAATATAGGCAAAACCTACTATAAGGTGAAATGTAGTGTTTGGACAGTGGATGGGGTAATGCTATTTCAGGGATGTGAGAGGAATTGATGGTGCTGGAATGTGAGGGTGAGTAGGGTGGGGGGTTGGGATGGGCTTTTAATGGAACAGGCAGGAGGGCTGGAGGAAGGAACAGGTAAACTCTGGGATTTTATAGGCCTGTGGTTAAAACTACAATTGTGGGAATATTCTTCTGTCAGTTATGTTAGGGAAAGGTTACTCATGCAGGGCCCACATCGTGCATGCTTCTGTGGAATCTAAAAATGGTCATCTTATCATAGTGTGCTCTCTCACTGGGTAGAGACTCTGAAATATTAAATGCCCATCCTGGGGAGTCCTGCTATGTTCTCAATTAGAATGTCAAGAACCTCTTGAGAACAAAGGTTGTGCCTAAAAAAGAGTATTTGGACCATAGGGCAGTTTTAGGGCATTGGTTTTGCTATGCATGATCTTATAATGATGGATACAGACCATATTGTAAGATCATTGTCAAAACCTATAAAACTATATGGTGCAAAATTTAATCCATAATGTAATTCATTGACCATGGTTTGTAGTAATGCTTCAATATATGTTCATCCATTGCAAGAAATGTACCATACTCATGTAAGATATCATCAAAAAGGAAAAGGCAAGAAGGGGAAGGAATGGAATATAGGAGAATCCCCTATATTCTCTGTGTGACTTTTCTTTAACCTAAATCTTCTTTGAAAATAAAGCAATAAGAAAATAAAAAGACAGTGGTAGAACAGTCAGAAGAAACTGTCAATGTACATAAAAGCTAACATAGCTTATGGTGATGAAAGAAACAATGAATTAAATTTATCTATTTTTATTTTAATATTTGCATTTTTTTTAATTATTTTATTTTTTATTATTTTTGTTCATTTACTTTTTGGTTTTATTTTTAGGTAGGTTTTTTATTGCAAAGGGTCACAATTATGACAGGGGAGGATCACTGGTGTGGAGTATCCATGATGGGTAATGTGTGGGAAGGGGTACACCAGGGGCATGCCTTTATGGAATATGAATATGTTCAAGGGGTCATGCTGTGCTCTCTCGGTGCAGGGAGACCCACAAAATAACCAAAAAATATTGAGTCCCCATCCTGGGAAGTCTTGCTACATTTTCTAATAGAGTGAAAACAATCCCTAGGGTGCATGGGCAGTGCCTATCAAGGAGGACAGACCAATATACCAGGCCCTTGACACTGATGATTGTACTTATGAACCTTGTTATTATGAATATGAAACTTAGCTCAGAATTATATATTGTAAAAGAATTACCTTCTATTTGGCACTTGGAATTATGACCAAGTGCCAAATAGTGATGCACTTGGGAAAAGTCCTTGAACAAAAGGTTGAAATATTAAATACAAATGAGGTTTTATGCTAAGAGATTTCAAAGTGACTTGGGAGGTCATTCCACAGGTTATACTCATGCAGTTTTCAGAAGGATCTCATTGACTGCCAAAGTAAACACTGTCTCAAACAGCAGTCTCCTGAGGGCTCTCAGGAATTTGGCACCATGTCAGTGGGTCTTACCTTGGAATATATGTTCCTCAGTGGAACAGTTAGACTCATTTACAATTTCCCTACACAAGGCTCTTCTGCCCCATTTATTTCTATGTATAAGGCTATAATTAGCAGTATATTTATTAAATATATGTACCAGAGACTTAAGTCTTCATTCTGTTCATATGCCTGTTGAGCCCTGAATCTCAGCAGAGTTGCAACACCTAGTCTCCAGTTCATTGGACTCACCCAGGACAAATAACATAATGATGATGATGGACAATGCCCATCCCCCCAAATGGAGAGTATCTACAACTGCAATCAAGACAGTTCTATCCATTGACCCAGGTGATCTAAACCCCTCTCAGTCAGAAACAGAGTGGGCATCACTATCCTAAAATCCTCAAGATGTAGGTGTGAACAAACATAGGGAAAATACAAGTATGGACTAAAGTAGACATTATTATTCTGGCAATCAAAGGACATAAATATAAAGGCAGTAGTCACCAGAGTTTCTGAGCGGAAGGCTAGGGAAGAATACACATAATATAGGGCATTTTGAGGACATTGGAATTGCACTTAATGTCATTTTAATGACAGATACAGACCATTATACATTTTACCAAAACCTATAAAAATGTACAGTGCAAAGTGTAAACTCTAATACAAACTATTGACCATGGCTAGTAGCAATGCCTCAATATGTGTTCATCAAGTATAACAAAAGTACCACATTAATGAAATATGTTGTTAATGGGGAATAGTGTGGGAGGGGAAGGCGATGTAGTATATGGGAATTCCCATATATTTTCTATGTATCATTTATGTAAAGCTTCTTTAAAAATAAAATAAAAATGTAAAATAAAATAAATAAAATAAAATAAAAATAATTTGCACAGCAATAAAGCATGAGCTAGTTCCATCTAAATCTCTAAAGACATAAAATATTTCATATTTTTTCATTGGAAAGAAATTCTTCTTGGATGAAATTGCAAATATGTGCAGAATATATTTAATAAAATCTTAAAAAATATCTAACTGCAGAACTTAAATATAAATTGGCATGTAGTATATAGAACAATATTTCATATTAATAACTTTAGTCTTATGAAAATAAATTTACAGTCTCATGTTATTTCTGTATTTGCATGTAAATGGTCTTTGCATATATTCAGTGTAAATGATTTCAGAATATCATCTTTGTTTAGCCATAATCAGGGAATTTTATCAATTGTTAGTGCTTTGCTGAAAAGGCTTTATATGCAGCAGACCTATGAATATACTGTTCATAATGATCAGAATTAAATTTGTATAAAGCCGAGTTTAAAAATAAATGTAAATAGCACTAAACATTTTCTTTCTGTAACCTGCACATCATAGAATCTTTTTGTAAACTAAATTTAAAAATATTGTAGTGAAAAAAAAATAGAACAAGCAGAAACAAATTTTTGTTCTTTTACCAAAAATTTCCAGATTTTATCTAGAATGTCAAAGGAAAAAATAGAGTATGAAAATAAATAAAATCAGAAATTAAAGTAGGCTCATTATAAGGTTTATAAGATGATACTATGAAAAAGTGCATGCCAACAAATTAGATAACCTACATGAAATGGACAAATTCCTTGAAACACACAAACTGCCTTAACTGACTCAGAAAAAAAAAGTTCTCCACATACAAGAAAGTAAAGAGATTGAATCAATAATCATAAACCTCCCAAATAAGTAAAACAGGACCAGGTGGCTTCATTGTTGAATTTAACAAATATTTCAAGAAGAATTGACATCAGTATTAATCAAATATTTCCAAAAAATAAAAAGGAGGAAATACTTCTTATCTCATTCTGTGAGACCAGCTTCACCCTAATACCAAATCCATGTAAGCATATCACAATAAAAGAAAATGAATTACCAATATCCCATATGTTGGAGTCTGCTAGGCTGCAAAAGCAATATACCGAAAATGAGTTGGCTTTTAAAATGGGGATTTATTAGCTTTTGAGATTACATTTCTGAGTCCATGGAAATGTCTGATTCCAGCCATCATCAGTCAAAGCTTTCTTCTTGGAGAACAGCTGCTGACAATCCTGAAATCCTCTGTTACACAGCAAGGCAAATGGTCTCTCCCTTCTCTTCCAGGTTTCATTGCTTTCAGTTTCTGGCTTCCATGGTTTTCTCTCTGGATTTGTGGCTTTCTCTCTGTCTCTTTCTCCATAATCATCTTGTTTATATAGGACTCCAATAAAAGGATTATGACCCACCCTGGCTCATGCCTTATTTGAAGTAACCTACACTAATGGCCCTTTAGTGAAGTAACCTAATCAGATGTCCCACCCACAATGTCCTCAGAATGGACCTGTTTTAGGAACATGATTTTTTGTGGATACATACAATCTCAAACTACCACAGTATATTA
Source organism: Cabassous unicinctus (assembly GCA_029593785.1). Classification (NCBI taxonomy): domain Eukaryota; kingdom Metazoa; phylum Chordata; class Mammalia; order Cingulata; family Chlamyphoridae; genus Cabassous; species Cabassous unicinctus. Next base: position 6,619 of record JAQZBX010073638.1, on the reverse strand, counting down.
AGATAGATTCAAATATTCTCAATAAAATGCAAGAAAACTGAATACAATTGCACATCAAAAATTATACACTGTTAACAAGCCGGATATAACCCAAATGTGCAAGGAGAGAGTTCAACATTAGAAAATCAACTAATGTAATATACAATATTAATAGAAAATAGTAATTTTTAAAAATCATGAGCATCTCAATTGATACAGAAGAGGCACTTTTAAAAATCCACCACATGTCCTTGATGAAAAAACACAGAAAACATGAATTAGAAGGAAACTATCTCAACAAGATAAAGGACATATTTTGAAAGCCCAAAGCTAATATTTTTTCAGCCTTGAAATACTGAAACCTTTACCCGAAGATCAGAAACAAGACAAGAATGTCCAGTGTCACCACTGTTATTCAATACCGTCTGGAATTTCTAGCCAGACCAATTAGGCAAGCAAAAGAAATAAAATACACTAAAACTGGAAAGGAAAAACAAATATTCCATATTTGCTGATTACATGATCTGATATATATAATATCCTGAAAAATCCTCAGCAAAGCTGTTAGAGCTAACAAATAAATTCAGCAAAGTTGCAGGGTACGAGTTCAACATCCAAAAATCAGTGGTGTTTCTATTCTCTAGTGACAAACAATCTGAAGAGGAAATCAAGAAAAACATTCCATTTACAATAACAACTAAAAATAAATGAAGTGCATAGGAATATATGTATTCAAGGATCAAAAGCAACTGTAAATGGAAATCTAACAAATATATTGCTGGAAGAAATGAAGAAAGATCTAAATAAATGGAAGGAAATTCCAAATTCATGGATTAGAAAACTAAATATTGTTAAGACATCAATTCTACCCAAACAATTTATAGATTTATGCAATCCCAATCAAATTTAACAATTTCTTGCCAGAAATGCTAAAATCAATCATCAAACTTGTACAGAATGGTAAAGAGCCATGAAGCTACAAAATACCTTGAAAAAAAAAGATTAAATTTGAAGGACTACATTTTTCCCATGTTATAACTTATTACAAAGCTATGGTAATTCAAACTGCATGATAGTTGCTCAAGGGCAGACATATAACACCAATGAAATTGAATTTACAGTGCAGTGATAAACCCTGACAACTATGGGCAATTGATCTTTGACAAGTCAAGTCCACCCAATTGGGAAAGAAGAGCGTCTTCAAAAAATGGATTTATGAGAACTGAATTGTTATTTGCAAAATATTAAAGATGGTCCCCTATCTCACAGCATAATCAAAATTCAACTCAAAATACATCAACTTCCTGAATATAAGAAATAATCCTTCAACACTCCTGGAAAGAAACCTAAGGAAATAACTTCAGGACCTCAGGTTAGGAAATAGTTTCTAAGACTTTACCCCAAAAGCAGAAACCACAGGAGGAAAATATATTAATTGTGACTTCATCAATATTTTTTAAAATTGTGCATCAAAGTCCATTCTCATGAAATTAAAAGGACGACAGAATAAATGGAGAAAATATTCAGAAATAACATATCTTTTAGGGATTTAATGTCCAGAATATATTAAGAAATTCTACAACTCAACAACAAAAAGACAAATAATCCAATTTAATAAAATAGGTAAAATATATGAGTAGACATTTCTCCAAAGAAATATACAAATGAAGAGTAAACACATGAAAAGATGGTCAACATCATTAGGCATTTGGGATATGCAAATTAAAATCATGGTATATCATGTCACATCTACTAGAATTTTTCCTATTAAACAAATGGAAAATAAAAAAAATTTGGAGATGGTATGGAAAAATAGGAGCACTAGTTCATTGTTGGTGAGAAAGTAAAATTGTTCAGCTGCTGTGGAAAACAGTTTGGCATTTCCTCAAAAAGTTAAGTATAGAATTAATACATGACCCAAAATCTCACTTCTGTATACGTACACATATGAATTGAAAGCAGGGATCTGAAGAGGTATTTGTAAATAAATATTAATAGCAGCATTATACACAATTTGCCAAAAGATGGATACAATGCATATGTACGTTAACTGATGAATGGATAAACAAAATGTGATATACACATATAATTAGAATATTTAAAAATGAAGTTCTGATATATGCTGCTACATGGGTTATTACTGAAGACAACATGTTTAGTGAAATAATACAGATACAAAAGTACAAATATTGTATGAAATCCCTAATATGAGATAATAAGAATATGCAAATTCAGAAACTCAGAAACTAGAATATATATTACCAGGGTCCAGTATGTAGGTAGGGAATAGGGATATAATTCTTCCTTAGTATAGGGAGAGCTTCTGTTTTTGGTATTGGAAAAATTTGATAATTGTTGGCAGTTATGGTAGCACAATATTTTGAATATAATTAACATCACTGAATTGCACACTTAAAAGTGTTTAATGGAAAAATTTAGATCACATTATATGTTGCCATTATATGAATTTTTTAAAAATCCATAGAATTGTACAATTCAATGATGACTCCTTAGGTAAGCTAAGTACTATAAATCATAGTATAATTATAACAATAGGGTTGCATCAATTGTAACAAAGGGACCACATTAATAGAAAATGTTAGTAGCAAATAAAACCATGTGTGGTGCATATATAGGAACTCTGTACTTCCTCCATGACTTTTCTGTAAAGTTACAACTGCTTAATAAAAAAATGAATATGATGCAAAGAACTATCAAAATCACTTACTAATGATAAAATTTGTTTTAAATGAAAATTACAATTTTAGGAAAACTTGTGATGTCCACATTAACTTTTTAGCTTGCTAATAATTGAAATCTTTTTTGAAAGGTTTATTGGTGATACTGATAAATGTATATTTTTGGTATAGTAAAAGAAATATGTAATATTTGCAGATATGTATTATTCTTTAAACAAATATTTTCCAGATGAACACTATGTGGCTGTACAAAATTATTTGCAGGTAGAATCCATTCCAATTGCTAAATTGATAGTGAATTTAAATCTAAGAGAATGTGTGATGCTCATTAATAAGGGTTCTGATTAGACATTGGAAATATTCTTTAAAAAAATCACATTTGTGGAGTTTTGGTATAGAATCTTAGCATTAAAAAGAACAGTAACAATAACATAAGTGCTAATCAAATTTTTCTTCCCTTTTCTAACCATATATCTGTGTAAGTTTACATTTTCTTCACATTCTTCATTCAAACCAACATATTGCAATGGAACAACTGAAGAGTTAGATATTAGAATTCAGCTATCTCCTTATAAGCCAAAATAAACAGATATTCAAAAGAATAAAAGCATTACGCTCTTCTAAATTTTACTGTGGTTTTATGATAAAACATTTTTAAATGTATTATTGCATTAAAATATAAGGAATTTATTAATACTTATATCAGGTTTAATTTCTAATCTGATAATTTTCCATAGATATAACACATAGAATTATGTTATTTAGGTTTTCCAATAATTATTTAGGATGTGACATGTTCCTAAAACCAAAAAAAAACAAAACAAAACACATGAGAATAGATTATTTATAAAAATTTTATTGAATTATGTTTTGCAAAATTCCAAGGAATCTCAGGTTGTATGATTTTTATGTATTTCCCTCCATTACCCTCATTTGAGTGCTGAATTTCCATGAAAATTATAATAGTTTGGCTTTATTAGGTGCTTGGTCCATCACTTTCCCTTATATTCCTCTCCAGATACAAATCACCCCAATATATCTAAATCTTTTGATTCACTCTGAATTACACTTGCCATATCAAGAAATTTTTGTTGCCCCTAACAAGCTGAGTAAATATTCAGAGTTTAGCCTATTTGTCCAAAATAAACAGCAGAGATCAAGAATATGGTGTGATCATGAAAGTAGGTAATGATATACTTGGGCTCTGTGAAACACTTCCCTAGTGTTCCTACTTGTGACAAAGCAAAAAATGCCACATACTAAGTCAAGGAAGATTCTGCTTTCCTAGACTTGACTTCTTTTCTCTAGTCACCACACTTCCCTGCAGACTTCATAACTGTATTGATCCCCAGCACCTGATGTGGACACTTCTATTTTTGAGCATATGTATCCAAGACTTTCCTGGAAGTTTCTTAACCTCTCCCATATTATGGTTTTCTCCTGATTAGTTTCTGTTAACAAGAATTTTCAGAAAATTTTCCATGGTCTACATTCCTCAGAACTGCCTTTGGGCCTGGTAAGTGAAAATCTGAGAGGTACTTTTCATTATTATGATACCCATGTACTAGGATCTCTTCAAATCAATTTTGATGACAAAGTGCCATAACCATTTTACTTGCTTTCCTTAAAACCCATTCTAATATATATCCTATTTTTCTTTAATTTACTAGCTACTGAGAAATTTTTTATTGTTGATAATTTTAAACAGTACATGATTTGGTTTCATGCCAATTGTTAGTTAAAACTCCTATAAAATATATATTTTTGGAGTTTGCATTGTGGATATATTATAATATAAATAAATTATATTTATAAAATTACATAAAATTGAAAATATATTGAATTACCAGTGACCTATGAAAGTTTTTTGAATACATGTCTTTTGTTAACTTTAACAACAAAAATCTATGCTAATTTTTTATATTAACTATTATGAGTTTAACTAATCTCAAAAGTATAGCCAAGGAATCCTTACCAATCAGGAGCTGAGGGAGAACTGTCCTCTCTGGAGGGTGAAATCACCATTCCTCCATGTCTCCTTAGAGGGATGACCCATAGGTCTACTTCATAATGAATAACCAGGTGTACAAAGAAACTAAAAGCAGAGTTGTTCACATGATCAGGGTTAAATATAAATGTTTCTGGGAAGTAACTCCATGGATTTTAATCAGTGAAAAATGTGGTATGACATAGAGTTTGTAAAGTATCTATATTGTACAAAAGAAATACTCATGTTACAGAAGATAAACGTGGTTCATCATTTATCAGGTGTATATATATATATATATTTAAATTCACATATTTCTTTAAGATGCCCAATGAAAACTTTATGTGTATAGCAGTTACATGCCTCATTATGTTTAGCATACTTTATTTTTGCTCTGAATTCATAGAGAGTCTGAATGTTAATGGTCCTGGGTTGTAAGAGGTTTTAAAAATGGTACCTGATGAAAAGTATGTGATATACAGAGTAATTCAAAATATGGAAACTATATTGCTACAGAAATTACCAAAAAATTGAACTAGCACAAGAACTAAGAATGAAACTCAATTGGATTGTCAAGAATAGTTAAGTTATTCAGGGGCAACATAAGTTACCAGGGCATTTCATAGCAATAAATCCATGTAAGCAAAAATAGTCTTTCAAATATCAATGGATTTGTTGACTTATCCAGTGAAGCTTTTACTATGAACAATTTCTTTTATTTATTTGCTGGATATTAGAAACAACATATGCCATGTATAGATTTTAAATATACTAAAATATTTCATGCCTATAAAAATTCATAAGGAACAGGTTTCCCACTCATTTTGTTTGTTCCACATTTTAACACTGAAGTAAATAATTTCTAAACGTTATTGAGGTAATAAGGAGCAGGTAAAAAGCATGAACTTTCTTTATCTCTTTCTTGTACACCCAAGGCTATGCATTTCACCATCACTGGCACTGTGAAGTAGCAGATGTATGGTAATTTAGCTAGGGAAACTTGAGAATTTGTACAGGCTGAGGATAAAGATGCAATCTGGAAGAGAGGAATGAGACTTCCAAGGATCAAAACCCATGCATAATTTTGATGGAGGACATTGAAGGAAAAACCGTCTATAATTTTTATAGGTCCAATAAACTACCATTAAGTCAATACTATCAACTTAATCATAGAGTATTGATATGATATTTAATAAAATTCTCCATTTAAAGGTATATTTTCTTCATAAAATAAGCTTGATAGAAGAAAAATTCATAAATGAAAGGTTATTATAGAAAAAATAATTTCTGTAAAATATTTTGCAAAAGTACTAGAAATTCATGGGTATAAACAATGAAAGCAAATGAAAATTAGTATTACTGTTGTTAACCATATATAATGTTATTCAAATTGTGTATTAGTTTTATAATTGCATATAATTATACATAAAAGAAATAGTAATAAGAATATAAAGTCTAATATTTCATGCTTTTCCACACATAAAATTAAATAATTCTTCTATTATATACCTGAAGATAATGCATTAGAGTTGAAAGCATAATTAAAACTGAAACATTATTTATTTATGATTTGGAATGCTTCAAGATAAGCACAAGTAACATAGATGTAATTATAATAGCTAATTTGATTTAGGAGTTTTCAGTAAAATCTAGAAAAGCAGATAGGCAAAATCTCTGGACAGGAATTATCCATTCATCAAATATTAGAATCCAAGCCTGAGGTAGGAAGGGTTCTTTGAGGATGAGTAATATCAGATGGAATATTTTTCTTAGAGACTACATGCCAGTGAAAGGTAATGTAGAGAGATAGCAAGGGAACTCTGGTACATAAAGCAAAAGAAAAATGGAATAAAATATTATCTTAAATCAAATATTATATCAATTGGGGAGCAAAGGAGGAAGGAAGGGCTCACTTTTATGCTTTATATTAAACTGAAATGAAAGAGAGATGAGA
>JAQZBX010073637.1:0-14883 GCA_029593785.1 Cabassous unicinctus | reverse complement strand
AACTATATTGTCTTTCATCTCATTAATTTGATTTTGGAAATTTGTGCTCATCTCACTGATTAGTTCTCTTAAATTCTGTATCTCTTCTGGGACTTTGATGTATTCCTTTTCTTGAGCCATGTCTTCTATTTTCTTAGTATGGCTCATAATTTTTTGTTGGTGTTTAGGCATCTGGTAGGTTGTATTTTACTTAGATGCTGTATCTCTTTCTCTTTTATAGGGTCCTAGTGGCAGGAGGCTATGAATTATCACAGCTCTTTGATTTGTGGCTCACCCTTGATTGTTAGGATTGTCCTGCTGTTTGCTCAAAACTGGGCACTGGACCCAGTAATTGGTTGTAGAGTCGTTTCCTAGGGCTTTGGGCAGGGAGGCTATAGAAACCAGGAAAGCTTCTCCTATTTAATTTTCTTATGTGCACTTCCTTTGTCTGCCAGGAGATGGCGCTCTTTGGTAGCTCTCAATTCAATGCCTGGTCGGACTGTATTTGTTGTGACACAGACCAGATCAATGTGATAGAGCTTCCTGTCTGGGGGCTAAGAGTCTTGTAATTTTAACTTTCGGAGACAGTTCTCCAATCTCTCTGGCAGCCCCCTCCCTTTTCCCAGCTGGGAAATATTTCCTCTCCCCTCTGAATCCTCGACAATCAGTCCCTGTTAGTAGAGGAGGAGATTGGGAGATTTGAATATCTTTAACCCCTTGCAGGCTCCAAGGCAAACAATGGCGCAGCCCCACCCAGCCTGGACTGGCTCTCGGGACAGGGCAGACCAAACCTAGGAGTCAAAAGCAGGGTGTCAGCCCCAGGCTCTCTCTCCCCTCTCCTGTGGAGTTCTCAACAATTAGTCCAGGCTATAAGAGAGGGAGATTGGGAGGGTCGAATTTCTCCAGTCCTTCCTAGGCTCCCAGGGCAAACTGCCGTGTGGAGGGGTCTGTGGGGCTCCGCAGCCCAAATTTGTACATCAGAACCTGAGTCAGCCTAAGGCTGTGTCCCTCTCTCTCTCCTTTCTGGGAGTGGTAGATCCCTGGAGCCCCCTTTGTCTGTAGTCACAGGCCCAGAGGCCCGAGAATTCTAAAGAGTGTGGGGGAGGGTGCCGGCAGCAGCCACCGCTGCTGATTAAAAACTCACGGTTCTGGTTCTGTCATCACGATTTCTCTTTTTTGTCCCTCTCTCCTCTCGGTGGTGTGCAGTCTTCCCCTGCTGTCCTAAACCCTAGAAGATCTATTTTGGGTCTGTTTCAGCCTGTTCTCTAGCTATTTTTCTGGAGAAGAGACTCCTGTGTGTTACTAGTCAGCCATCTTCCCGGAAGTCTCACTATATTGATTTTGTATTCCAAACTATCTCTTATCCTTTCTTCATCTTTCTGCCTTCTGCTTTCTGTTGTGGCTCTTATATAGCACATTTTATCATATGCCCACAACTTAAGGGTGTCAATTTCCATTCTATCTATTTTGTTCTCTTCTTTTTAAATTAATATTAACTTTTTCATTTCAGCCCTTTCTTTACTATTTCTCACCCTCCTCATAACTCTAGTCTTCTAAATCATTTTATATATATTCCTCTATTTCATTTTCCAGTCCATTGGAGTTACCCCATTTTTTTCCTATTACTCTGCACTGTCTACATGAGTGAAATATTCATTTCACTAAGTCTTATTTGGCTTCTCTTCTAACTTTTATCAATATTACTATTTTCCTTCTTCCTTTCTCACATCTTTCAATTCCTCTGGCCCTAATCTTTTGTCTTCCAGGGAACATAGAAAGAAGCAAGGAAATAAAATATGAAGAAAAAGTATCAAAGAGAAAACTTAACAGACACGCAGAACCACCAGCTAAATAAAACTCTAGAGCAGAGAGAGAAGCTAATCAACTGAATCAACCCATCAAGATAAAATGATGACTAGAGGGCAGCAAAAAATTACAAACCACTCTGAGAAACAGGAAAACATGGACCACTCCAATGAACAAGCTAAAAACCAGGAAGTGATGCAGAACATCGAATAACTAATCAAAGCTTTCCAAACAAACATCATGGACAAACATAAGAAGTGAAGGAAGAGTTTAAGGATATAAAGAAGACACTGGAAGAACACAGTGAAGAAATTGTAAACATACACAAAAAGATAACAGATATGATGATCAATGGCACAATCCAAGAAATAAAAAAGACACAGGATTCACATAACAGCAGATATGAACAGGCAGAAAAAAGAATTAGTGATGTGGAAGACAATACTTCTGAAATCAAACAGATAGTAGAACAGATACACAAAAAGACAAAAAAAATCCAACAGAGACCCAGGGAATTAACCAACAACAAAAAATGCAGAAACATATGCATTATGAGCATCCAAGAAGTAGAAGAGAAGTGAAGGGAACAGAAGGAGTGTTGAAAGAAATAATGGCTGAAAACTTCCCAACCCTATTGAGAGAGATGGATGTGCAGATCCAGGACGCACATCGCACCCCAAACAGTATAAATCCCAACAGGCCAAATCCTTGTCAAAATTTCCAATGCTCAAGACAAAGAGCAAATACTCAAGGCAGCAAGAGAAAAGAGAACCATCACATACAAAGGAAGCACAATAAGATTAAGTGCTGATTTCTCAGCTGAAACCATGGAGGCAAGAAGACAGTGAAATGACATAGTCAAAGTACTAAAAGAAAAAAACTTCCACACACGAATTCTCTATCCAGCAAAACTGGCATTCAAAAATGATAGAGAGTACAAAATAGTCACAGATAAACAGAAATTAAGAGAGTATGTCAATAAAAACCTGCACTTCAAGAAATACTAAAGGAAGTTCTACAAGTTGAAAGGAAAAAACAAGGGAGAGAGGGTTGGAGGAGAGTTTAAAAACACCTAAAAAGACAAAAACAGAAACAAACAACATATGATATATATTAACCCAAAGAAAAAATAGCTGAAGTAAGAAATTCATTGCCAGTAATAACATTGGATGTGAATGGATTAAATTCACCAATCAAGAGACACTGATTGGCAGAATGGATAAGGAAATATGATCCACATATATGTTGTCTACAAGAAACCCACCTTCGACCCAGGGATGCAAGGAGGCTGAAAGTGAATTCCTGGAAAACAATTTTACAAGCTAAAAATAACCAAAAAGAGGCAGGAGTAGCTATTCTAATATCAGACAAAATATACTTTAAATGCAAAACTATTTTAAGAGACAAAGATGGCCACTATATATTAGTATAAGAGATAATCTCTCAAGAAGAAAGAACAATCATAAACATTTATGCAACTTATCGGGGTGCCTCAAAATACATGAGGCAAACTCTGGAAAAACTAAATGGAGAAATAAATGTCTGTACAATTACAGCAGGGGACTTTAATACACCATTATCATCATTAGACAGAACATCTAGACAGAGAATCTATAAAGAAACAAAGACTCTCAACAATGCTTTAGAGCACCTGGATTTAATAGACATATACAGAACACTACATCCAAATACAGCAGGATTTACATTCTTCTCGAGTGCACATGGATCATACTCCAATATAGACCACATGCTAGGCCACAGAACAACTCTCAATGAATTCAGAAAGATTGAGATTATGCAAAGTAATTTCTCTGACCACAACGGAATGAAACTGGAAATCAGTAAGTGCCAGAGGAACAGGTTACGTACAAGGATATGGAAATTAAACAACACACTCTCAGACTAACTGTGGGTAAAGGAGGAAATATCAAAAGAAAACAGTAATTACCTTGAAACTAATGAAAACAACAACACAACATGTCAAAACCTATGGGATGCAGCAAAAGAAGTCCTGAGAGGGAAGTTCATAGCCATAAATACTTATATTAAAAAAGAAGAAAGAGCTAAAATTGAAGACCTAACTGGACACTTGGGGGAAATGGAAAAACAACAACAAACTAAACCAAAATGAAGTAGAAAGAAGGAAATAACAAAGATTAGAGCAGAACTAAAGGAAATAGAGAATAAGAAAGCACTAGAAACAATAAACAAAACCAAAAGCTGGTTCTATGAGAATATTAATAAAATTGACAAACTCTTAGCCAGACTAACAAACAAAAAGAGAGAACAGATGCAAATACACAAAATGAGGAATGAGCAAGGGGATATCACTACTGACCCCACAGAAATAAAGAGTATCATAAGAGGATACTTTGAAAAATTATATGCCAACAAGAATGATAATTTAGAGGAAATGGAAAAGTTTCTAGAAACTCACAAACAGCCTACATTGATGAAAGAAGAAACTGATGAACTCAACAGTCTAATTACAAGTAAAGAGATAGACTCAGTCATCAAAAACCTCCAAACAAAGAAGAGCCCCGGACCAGATGGCTTCACAGCTGAATTCTAACAAACATTCCAGAAAAAGCTAACATGAATTCTGCTTAAGCACTTCCAAAAAATAGAAGTAGAAGGATTATTGTTTAACTCATGCTACAATGCCAACATTACCCTAATACCAAAATGGAACAAAGATACCTCTGGAAAGGAAAATTACATACCAATTTCTCTAATGAAACTAGATGCTAAAATCCTCAACAGAATACTTGCTAATCGCATTCAACAACATATCAAAAGGATTATACACCATGACCAAGTGGGTTTCATCCCGGGTATGCAAGGATGATTCAATGTAAGAAAATCAATCAATGTAATACACCACATAAACAGATTGAAGGAAAAAAAATACATTATCATCTCTATAGATGCAGAAAAAGCATTTGACAACATACAGCACTCTTTCCTGATAAAAAACACTTCAAAAAATAGGAATAGAAGGAAACTTTCTGAATATGATAAAGGGTATATATGAAAAACCCAAAGCTAACATCAACTTCAATGGTGAAATCCTAAAAGCCTTCCCTCTGAGATCGTGAACAAGAGAAGGATGCCCACTATCACCACTCCTATTTAACATTGTCTTAGAAGTACTTGCTCAAGCACTGAGGCAAAAAAAGTATATAAAAGGCATCCAGATTCGAAAAGAAGAAGTAAAAATTTCATTATTTGCAGATGACAATGTCCTATACATAGAAAGCCCAGAGAAATCTACAACAAAGCTTCTAGAACTTATAAAGGAGTTCACTAATGTTGCAGGCTATAAGATCAATGCTCAAAAATCAGTAGCATTTCTGAACACAAATAACGAGCAATACGAGGAGGAAATTAAGAACAAAATGCTGTTTACAGTAGTAACTAAAAGAACCAGATACCAAGGAATAAATTTAACTAAAGATGTAAAGGACTTATATACAGAAAACTACAAAACACTATTAATGGAAATCAAAGAAGACTTAACTAAATGGAAAAATATTCCCTGTTCATGGATAGGAAGACTAAACATCATCAAGATGTCTATCCTACACAAAATAATCTACAGATTTAATGCAATCCCAATAAAAATTAACACTGTGTTTTTTAAGGAACTGGAAAAACTAACCACAAAATATATTTGGAGAGGTAAGAGGCCCCAAATTGCAAAGACATATTGAAAAAGAAAAATGAAGTTGGAGATATCACATTACCTGACTTTAAAAGATACTACAAAGCTACAGTGATCAAAACTACATGGTTTTGGCACAAGGATAGATCTACTGACCAATGGAACAGAATTGAGAGTTCTGATAGAGATCCTTGCATACATAGTCATCTGACATTTGACAAGGCCACCAAGCCTGCTCAGTTGGGAGAGAATGGCCTCTTTAACAAGAGGTGCTTGGATAACTGCATATCCATATCCAGAAGAATGAGAGAAGAATATCATCTCACACCTTATACAAAAATCAACTCAAGATGGATCAAAGATCTATATATAAGAGCCAAAACCATAAAGACCTTAGAAGATATTGTAGGGAAGCATGTACAGGAGCTTGTAATAGGAAATTGTTTCATGATCTTCACAGGCAAAGCATGAACAGCAAGAGAAAAAATAGATAAATGGGATCTCCTCAAAATTAAAAACTTCTGCACCTCAAAGGATGTTATTAAGAAAATAAAAAGGCAGCCTACCCAGTGGGAGAAAATATTTGGCAACCATATATCTGATAGGAACATAATATCCTGCATATATAAGGAAATCCTGCACCTCAAAAATAAAAAGACAAACAACCTATTTAAAAAATGGACAAGTGACCTGAAAAGACATTTCTCCAAGGAAGAAATACAAATGGCCAAAAGCACATGAAAAAATGCTTGACATCACTAGCTATTAGGGAAATGCAAATCAAAATCACAATGAGATACCATCTTAGACCCATCAAAATGTCAGCTATTAAAAAAAAAAAAAAACAGCAGAATATAAGTGTTGGAGAGGATGTGGAGGAATAGGAACACTCATCCACTGCTGGTGGGATTGTGGAATGGTCCAGCCACTGTAGAGGACAGTTTGGTGATTCCTCAGAAAACTAACAATAGATCTTCTGTATCATCCCTCAATTCCACTGCTGGGTATATACACAGAAGAATTGAAAGCAAAAACACGAACAGATATATGCACACCAATGTTCACAGTGGCATTTTTCACAATTGCCAAAAGTTGGAATCAGCCACAGTGCCCATAAACAGATGATTGGATAAGCAAAATGTGGTACATACATACAATGGAATATTACTCAGCTGTTAGAAGGAATAAAGTGCTAACACATGGAATAACATGGATGAATCCTGAAGACCTTATGTTGAGTGAAGCAAGCCAGGCATTGAAGGATGAAGAGTATATGACCTCACTGATTTGAATTGAGGAAAGTGAGCAGTCTCTGAGAACCACTGTCTGGAAGATAGGTTAACAAAGGAGAGAGAGGGAAGAGTAGGTTGTGAGCCATCACCCATATGGATATAATCTATGGTAAAGTGATTGAGTATAGTTGCATATTGAAGGATAGGAAGGTTGGTAGTGAAATTACTGGGTTTGTTGGTGCAGGGTTAACATGTGGGTAGATTAGGAAGATGAGGTTAGAAAAGCCAGGGCATGTAACTATGAATCTTGTCATCCCATGAGTCAAGACAGGGAGTGTCATATGCCCCAGTGGGATGGGAAGGAAGGAACAGAAAAAATCAAACGGAGTATTTAGTGGTCATGGGAAATGTTTTTCATTATCTTACAGTAATGGACACAGAACATGTTAAATATCATTAAAAAATTATTAAACTCTACCGTCTAAATGTAAACTATACTGTAAACCATTGACAAAGTTTAGTACCTATGTTTCACTATCTGTATAACAGTTATAACAATGCTACCATCTACAAAAAAAAAAAAGGTTTTAATATGGTGTGGGAAAGGGGAAGGGAGTTTGGGTACATGAGAATCTCTAGTATTCTGTGTGTGACTTTGCTGTGACCTAAATCTTCTTTGAAAACCAAATGAAAATTTGGGAGATACTGGGGAATGAGAGGGAGAAGATGTCACGGTACCCATTGGACATCCAATAATACAGTGATAAAAGGAGAAAAAAATAAAATTAAAATTAAATTAAAAATTTGTTTTTTCCATTTTCTTTTTTTGAATGTTCCTATCCATTAATAATATTTTATTTTTACTTCTTTTTTTCTGAGTTTCCTTGTATTTTATCTCTTGCATTTAAGCTTATCATTATTATTTCATTTTCCTATTAATTCTCTTTGGTTATTATATGTGGTTCATCTTCAAGAAAGGTTTAGATGACAGAAGGGTTACAATGGGGGCTGCAGAGGATCATTGGTGGGGGTGTCTGGGATGGGGGATTCATGGGAGTAAGTTCATCTGAATATACATGAAAGATATATAAAACTGTTCAAATGATCGAGGGATGGGGCATGGTCATGGTGGATAAACAATTACTCAATAAAGGAGGGAATACTGAATTCCCAGTCTGGAGAGCTCTGCCACATTCTCCAAGGGAGCACCACCAGTCCCCTGAGTGCAGGAGGAGTGTCTGGCAAAAGAGGATGGCCCACTGTTGGGTTCTAGGTATTGGTGACTAGCCTTATGAGTCTTTGCTCTTGTAATTGAAACTTGGTCTACTGTTATGGGGTGCATAAGGGTTGCCATCTGAGAGCCTCCTTGTTGCTCAAATGTGGCCTCTCTCTAAGCCAAACTCAGCATATGAATGCATTACCTACCCCCCAACTTGGGACATGACTCCCGGAGATGAGCCTCCCTGGCAATCAGGGATTAATACCAAGTGCCAACTGGAAACATGACTGGAAAAAGACCTTGAATAAAAGGGGGAAAATGTAAAGACAAATGAGTTCATGTCACTAAGAGACTTCAAAGAGAGCCGGAAGGTCATCCCAGAGGTAACGCTTACTCACACCTCAGTAGGATTTCATAGATCATCAAAGTGGATATCACCCAACACAGAGGGGCTCCTGGGGGCTCTGGAGACACCCAGGTCCTATGTAAGGGGGGAGAGCCCCACATATTGACAGCTTATCAGTGGGCTCTACTTGGGAATCTGTGCTCCTGAAAGTGACAGAGTTGGAGCCTCTGGCCTGCTTATGTGCCAGCTGTGCCTGGAATCTCAGTGGAGCTGCAACTCCTACTCTACAGCTCAATGGACTCACCCAAGTCACCTGGTGAGGAGACAATGATGGACAACGGCCATCCCAGGAAATTGAGGGAGCCTGCAGCTGCAGGCAGGATAATTCCATCCACCGTATCCATGGTATATAAGCCCACTCACTTGGAGGTGGATTGGACATCACCATTCCAGTCCCCTCAGTATTGGGGGAAGAGCTATAGACTAGAGTGGACTCAACGGCATTCTGTTGCAGACATATTGTGACTCAAGCAATGGAAGAAATTATAACAATGAGGTGGAGCCAGTGGCCATCAGATGCTTTCTGGGTGAGGAGGGGAATGGCAGTTGAAATACACGGGCTTTTTCAGGACTTGGGGGTTGTCATGAGTGACATTGTGGCAACAGATATAGGCCATTTTACATCAGCATATATCATGCAGAACTGTGTGGGAGAGAGTGTGGTCTACGATGTGAACTGTGGTCTATGCTCAGTGGCAAAGCCCAGAATGTGTATATCCATTGCAGGTGATGTGCCACACTAATGAAAGATGTTTATGGGAGATGTTATGGGAGGTATGGGAGGTGGAGGTCATGGGAATGCCTGTAATTTTTGTGTAACATTTATGTAATCTAATCATCTTTTAAAATATATATGAAAAAAATAACATTTATGTAAGCAAATGCACATATACGAATATATATCTATATATCATTTTACAAATATTGGTTTGTATTGCGAAAAATTTGATTTTTACCCACAATTAAAAAAAAAGAAAAGAAAAGCTATTGATTTTTGTGTATTAATCTTGTATCCTAAACTTTGCTGAACTTGTCTATTAGTTTTAGTAGATTTGTTGTGGATTTTTCAGGAGATTTTAGATATAGCATCATACCATTAAATAGTGAAAGTTTTGCTTCTTCCTTTCCTGTTAGGGTGCCTTTTATTTCTTTATCTGGCCTAACTGCTTTAGCTAAAACCTCTAGCACAATATTGAATAACAATGGTGTCAGTGGGAGTCATTCTCTCGTTCCTGATTTTATCAGGAAAGACTTCAGTCTTTCACCATTGAGCTCTGTGCTAGTTATAGGTTTTCCACATATGCACTTTACCGTATTGAGAAAGCTTCCTTCTATTCCTATCCTTTGGAGTGTTTTTTAATCAAGAAGGGGTGCTGTATTTTGTCAAATGCCTTTCCTGTATAAAGTGAAAGGATCATGTGATTTTTCTTCTTCAATTTATCAGTGTGGGTTTATTACACTAACAGATTTTCTTGTGTTGAACTCCCCTTGCATATCTGGGATAAAACCCACTTGATCTTGGTGTATAATTCTTTTAATGTGATTTTGCATTCTGTTTGCAAGTATTTT
The DNA here is from genome assembly GCA_029593785.1 of Cabassous unicinctus. Classification (NCBI taxonomy): domain Eukaryota; kingdom Metazoa; phylum Chordata; class Mammalia; order Cingulata; family Chlamyphoridae; genus Cabassous; species Cabassous unicinctus. Next base: position 5,008 of record JAQZBX010073637.1, on the reverse strand, counting down.
GTTGAGGATATCTCCATCTATATTCATTAGAGATATTGAAATGTAATTTTCTTTTTTGTAGTATCTTTATCTGGTTTTGGTATTAGGGTGATGTTGTCTTCATAGAATGAGTTTAATAGCATTCCTTCCTGTTCAATTTTTCAGAAGAGCTTGAGCAAGATTGGTATTAGGCTGTCTTTAAATGACTGGTAGAGTATTTGTTAAATCATCTGGTCTTTGGCTTTTCATTTTTGGGAGGCTTTTTAATACATTTTTTATTTTTAAAGAAAGATATTTAGATTAAATAAATGTTACATAAAAAATCAAGGGGATGCCCATATGTCCCACTTCCTACACCTCCCACATTTTCCCAAATTAACAACATCCTTCATTAGTGTGTTATATCCATTACCATTGATTAACACATTTTGGAGAATTGCCACTAAGCATAGATTATAGTTTACATTGTAGTTTAGTCTCTCTCTCTCGCACAATTTTTTAGGTTATGGCAAGATATATAATGGCCTCTATTTTTTGTTGCAATGTCATTCAGGACAATAACAAAGTCCAGAAATTGCCCCTATATTACACCTGTTTTTCCCTCTCCCTGCCCTAAGAACTTCCAGTGGCTACTGCCTCCACATCAGTAATATAAGTTTTTACATTGTGAGAATCACAATAAGTCTATGGTAGTATCCCACTAAGCCTACTTTGGTCCATAGTTCATTCCCCAATGCTGAGGATTCTGGGATAGGGATGCCCACTCTGCTTCTAATTGAGAGGGGTCTTCGATCCCATAGAGCAGATGGATGGGACACTCTTGCTTGTAGTTGTAGACCCTCTTGATTCCTTGGGATGGTCATTGTCCATCATCATCTCCTTGTTAGTTGTTCTGGGTGAGTCCAATGAACTGGAGAGTAGGTGTGGCAATTCCATTGAGATTCAGGGCCCAAGTGGTACATGGACAGCCCAGAGATTTAAGTCTCTTGGATGTACACCTATCAACTCTAGTACTAATTATAGGTTCAAATAGAAGAGTCAGAAGAGCCATGTGTAGGGAAACCACAACTGAGTCCAACTCTGTCACATTGGGGAGCATAAATTCCAAAGTAGGGCCCACTGACATGGTACCAAACTCCTGAATTATCTTCCCTGACTATAGTGTCTGGATGTCTCCAGAGTCCTCAGAAGCCCTGCTATTTGAGGTAGTATTTACTCTGGCAGTCAATGGGATGCTGCTGAGACATGCATAACTGTAACCTCTGGCATGACCTCCAGATTCAAGTCTCTTAGCCATATGAACTCATTTGTCTTTACCGTTTCCTCCCTTCAATCAAGGACTTTTTCCAGTTGCTTTGCTAGTTGGTGCTTGGTAATAATCCCTCAGTGCCAGGAGGCTCATTCCCGGGAGTCATGTCACATGTGATTGGTTTGTTGAGGTCTTCTATTTCTTCTAGGGTCAGTGTAGGTGGTTTGTGTGTTTCTAGGAATTTGCCCATGTACTCTCTATTGCCTAGTTTTTTGGCATACAGTTATTCATATTATCCTCTTATGATCTCTATTATTTCTGTGGGGTCAGGGGTAATGTCCCCCTTCTCATTTCTGAATTTATTTATTTGCATCTTCTCTCTTTTTTCTTTGTCAGACCAGCTAAGAGTTTGTCAATTTTGTCGATCATCTCAAAGAAATAACTTTTGATTTTGACAATTCTCTGTATTTTTGTTTTTCTAGATTTCATTTATTTCTGCCCTGATCTTTGCTATTTCTTTCCTTTGGCTTGTTTCGGGGTTAGTTTGCTTTCTTTTTCTAGTTCCTCCAGCTGTGCACTTAGATCTTCAATTTTAGCCCTTTCTTCTTTTTAAGTGTAATCATTTGAGGTCTATAAATTTTGGTCTCAGAATTGCCTTTGTAGTGTTCCATAGGTTTCTGCTTAATTTTTAAAAGAAACTTAGATTGCATAAATGTTACATAAAAAATATAGGGGATTCCCATATTCCCCATTTCCCATACCCCCCACATTTTCTCACATTAACAACATCCTTCATTAGTGTGGTACATTCAATGCAATTGATGAACACATTTTGGAGCACTAACACTAAGCATGGATTAAAGTTTCCATTGTAGTTCACACTCTCTCCCTCCCAATTCTGTAGGTTATGGTAAGATATATAATGATTTGTATCTGTCATTGTAATGTCATTCAAGACATTTCACAAGTTATAGGTTTTAATATTTTGTGTTCTCATTTTCATTCATCTCAAGATATTTGCTGAATTCTCTTGCAATTTCTTTGACCCTCTGATTATTTAAGAGCATGTTGTTTAATCTCCATAGATTTACGAATTTCCCCTTTTTCCATCCATTATTGATTTCCAGCTTCATTCTCTTATGATTAGAGAAAGCGTTTTGTATAATTTCAGTCGTTTTAAATGTATTGAGACTTGTCTTGTGTCCCAACATATGGTCTATCTTGGAGAAGGATCCATGAGCACTTGGAAAAAAAAGTATATCCTGCTGTTTTGGGGTGCAATGCTCTATAGATGTCTTAGGACAGTTATGTATCATATTATTCAAGTTCTCTATTGCTTTTTTTATCCTCTGTCCAGATGTTCTATCCAATACTGAGAGTGGTGTATCAAAGTCTCCATTATTGTAAAGACATCTATTTCTCCCTTCAGTTTTTCCGGTGTCTGCCTCATGTATCTTGGGGCACTCTGTTTAGGTGCATAAATGTTTAATATAGTTATTTATTTTTCATGAATTGTCCTTTTATATATATATAATGACCTTCTTCATACCTTATAACAGTTTTGCATTTGAAATCTATTTTGTCTGATATTAGTATTGCTAATCCAACTCTTTTTTTGGTTACTATTAGCATGGACTATCTTTTTCCAATTTTTCACTTTTAATCTGGTTCAGTCCTTACATCTGAAATAGTTGTCTTATAGAAAGCATACAGTTGGCTCATATTTTGTAAATTGATTGGGGAATCCAAACCTTTAACATTCAATGATATTACTGTAAAGGCATTACTTACTTCATCCATTTTGTCCTCTCTGTTGTCATATCATTCTATTGTCTATCTTCTTTACTCTTAATTTACCCTTCTTTATAATCTTCATTTATGAACTTTTCTCCAAATCTCTTTTTTCCTTTCAGGCTGCAGCACTCCCTTTAGTTTTGCTTATAATTCTGGTCTTTTGGTAACATATTCTATCAGTTTTTGTTTGTCTGTGAAGACTCTGAGCTCACCCACATTTTTGAAGGACAATTTTGCTGGATATGGAAGTCTTGGCTGGCAGTTTTCTCATTCAGTACCTTAAATACATCATACCACTTTCTTCTCTCCTCCATGGTTTCTGATTAGAGGTCAGCACTTAATCTTATTGAAGTTCTGTTGTATGTGATGCTTTGCTTTTTTCTTGCTGCTTTCAGAATCCTCTTTATCTCTGATATTTGTTATTCTGAATAGTAGCTGTCTCAGGGAAGGACCATTTGTATTTATTCTGTTTGGGGTGTGTTGTCATTCTTGGATATTGATATTTATGTCTTTCATAAGGGTTGGGAAGTTTTTAGCCATTATTTCCTCAAATACTCTTTCTATGCTTTTTTTCATTCTCTTCTCCTTCTGGGACACCATTAATGTATATGTTTTTGCATTTTGCATTGTCATTCAACTCCCTGAGACCCTGTCCCATCTTTTTCCAATTTCTTTTCTTTCCCTTCTCCTGTCCTTTGCAGTTCAGAGTTTTGGTCCTCAAAATCACTAAATCTGTCTTTGAGCAATTGAAATCTGCTCTTATATACCTCTAATGCAGGTATTTTTAATTGTTACAGAGACTCCTTTGTCAATCAGGTGAAAACCATGGACACCTTACTAAGTTCACGCTATACTGGGTATTATTTATAATAAATATATTACTCCCATACCAACATATCCCCAATAGAATAATGCTTTTTTGTATTTCAATCCAAGGTCATTAACCCCTTGTTAAGAACCCCTGCTCTAATGTAATTTTAGTCTCATTCATTGTGTTTTTCATTCCCATAACATCTTTTACTTTCCTTTGCAGGGTTTCAAATTAATTTTATGCCCACCTAGTGTCTTTTTAATATCCTGTATTTCTTTAGTTATATTTTCTTTATTCTTTGAGGTGATTTAGGAGAGTTGTGTGATTACCACTGATTGTCTTAAATCCTATATATCTTCAGGATATTTGGTTATTTCCTTTGGCTATTAAACTTCCTGTTTCCTAGTATGGCTTGTAATTTTTGTTGATGTCTAGGCATCTGAATATGTTGGTGCATTAACTCTGATGGCCACTTTCTCTCTCTCGTCTATTTTTTTTCAAAGCCCTTCTTTGACATATGGTTCAACTTATTCTAAGTCTTTAAAATTGCCCAGTTTAAGTTAACAAATTTGGGCCAGGGGCTCACTCATGGGTTTAGATTTTCTCCCTGGGATTAGGATACAGAGAGTAGCTTTAACAGTTTTTGTTCATGTGATTTCCAGGCTGGCCAGCAGATGGCACTTGTCCAGGCACCTTTCCATGGAGGTGTTTCAGTGTTGGCTTTTCTGTGTTCCTGCGTTGACCCTTTAGAGTTGAGATTGAAAGAAGACTTTGCTGGTTGAATTCACTGAAGTAAAACCCCCAGACTTCCCCTCCCTTTTCACTTGAAACAGCTTACAGGGAAGAAGATGTCTGTTTCTCTCTCAGTCAGCTGCAGTGAGGCAGGGGTTTTACACCTTCTTAATATATTGGGAGTGGGTGATGAGAGCCTTTCCTGGCTGCTGTGGTGGTTTGGTAACTCACATTTGTGGTTTTGGCTTCTTTGTCTCTCTGTCCCTCACCCTCTTGGGAGTTGTGTAGCACTGTCCTGGTCTTCTGACCCCCCAAAGCTGGTCCTTGGACAGCTTTTGGCTCTTTTTCCTTTGTTTTCGTGAGAGCATTGAACTCTGCCTGTTAATCAAACAACATCTCCCCACAATAATAGATACAATCTTGGCTTTATTATGAAGCCAAGG
>JAQZBX010073636.1:0-14879 GCA_029593785.1 Cabassous unicinctus | reverse complement strand
TTCTTTTTTTTTTTTTTTTAACAGACTTTATTTTTTAGAGCAGTTTGTAGGTTTACAGAAAAGTTACATAGAAGGTGTAATATTTGTGCTTTCGTGTTGGGCTTCTTTCACGCCACATGATGTCTTCAGTGTCCATCCGTGTTGTGGCATGTACCGGCAATTCACTTCTTTTTACAGCTGAGTAATATTCCATTGTATGTGTGTGTCCCATTTTGTTTATCCATTCCTCTGTTGATGGACACTGGGGTTGCTTCCGCCTTTTGGCAAGTGTGAATAATGCTGCTACAAACATCAGTGTGCAAATATCTGTTTGAGTCCCTGCTCTCAGTTCTTTTGGGTATATTCCTAGATGTGGGATTGCCAGGTCATATGATAGTTCTTTACTTAACTTTCTGAGGAACCGCTAAACCGTTTTCCACAGCAGTTGTACCATTTTACACTCCTAACAGCAATGAATGAGTGTTCCTGTTTTCTCCACCACTTATTTTTCATTTTTCTAATAGTACTCATTCTGATGGGTGTGAAATGGTCTCTGATTGTGGCTCCCTGCAGTCCCTGAACTCCCCGGGCACGCTCCTACCTCCAGGCCCTTGTACCTGTCACTCCCTCTGCCTACAATGCTTTCCTCCCAGGTATTCACCCAGCGTGCTGCTTCAGTGCTTTCGGGTCTTTGCTGAGATGGTAGATTCTCAGCGAATCCCTTCCCGTCCATTGTGGCTACTCTCCCCTGGCTTCCCCGTGGCCCTTCCCTGCGCTCTTTTTCTCTGTCTGACATACTATGTATGTGTGTGTATAACATACACTCTCTCAGCCTTAGTTGAAGTATAATACATGTACCATACTACATATTTTTTATTAATGTGTTTATCAACTGTTTCATCCCCTAAAATGTAAACTCCATGAAGGCAGGTCTTTTTTCCTTCTGTTTTGTTTACTGCTGTATCCCCCTGGGCTTAGAACAGAATTTTTTCAACAAATAGTCACTGAGTACCTCCTACATGCCAGGTGCTGTACTAAGCACTTTATTTTATTTTATTTTATTTTTTATAAATTTTTTTTTTTTTAAGATTTATTTATTTTATTTTATTTATCCCCCCCTTGCTGCTTGTGCTGCTGTGTCCATTCGCTGCGTGTCTTCTCTGTGTCTGCTTATCTCTCCCTTGCTGTGAGGTCTTGCCGCATCAGCCCACAGCGCTGCGTGAGCCGACCTGCCCTCACAAGGAGGCACCAGGAAGCGAACCCGCGGCCTCTCATATGGTAAACGGGTGCTCTGTCCATTGCGCCACACCTGCTTCCTGCCGTGAGGTTGCTGCATGCACCGCTCAGGCCGGCGTGCCCTCACAAGGAGGCCTCGGGCGAACCCGGGCCTCCCATATGGTAAACGGGGGCTCTATCCACTGAGCCACACCCGCTTCCCTGTACTAAGCACTTTAGAGGTTTAACTCGTTTAATTCTTACCACAACCCAACGCGGTAGGTACGATCGTTATTGACATCATTTTACAGATGAGGAAACTGAGGCACGGAGAGGCTAGAAGCCCAAGATCCAGACCCCACAGCTAGGAAGTGGCAGAACCAGGACTGAATCTGGTTCAAGCCAGAGCATCGAAACCACCCTTTTCTGCTGTTATATCTCCAAGCCCTTCTCAGGACCCCTTGATCTCCAGCCACCTCCAGGTCTTCTAACTTTCCTCAGGACTCGGCTCTCCTCACATCACTTTCCCTTTTCTGTTACCCCCTCTTCCTCCCAGGATCAGGAGGATGAGAACGAGGAAGCTGGTGAGGTCACCTGGGCCCCCTCCGAAGGGTCAGAAGCGGTAGAGGAGGCAGCCCCCAGAGACCGCCAGCCCTCAGCCCGGCCGCCCTCGCCACCCCTGTCAAGCTTGGAGCGTGTGTCGCGTCTGATGGAGGAGGACCCCGCCTTTCGTCGTGGCCGCCTTCGCTGGCTCAAGCAGGAGCAGCTGCGGCTGCAGGGATTGCAGGGCTCTGGGGGCCGCGGTGGGGGGCTGCGCAGGCCCCCAGCCCGCTTCGTGCCCCCTCACGACTGTAAGCTGCGCTTCCCCTTCAAGAGCAACCCCCAGCACCGGGAATCCTGGCCGGGGATGGGGGCCGGGGAGGCCCCAGCTCCACCCCAACCCCCCGAGGAGGTCACTCCCCCTCCAGCAACTCCTGCCCGCAGGCCCCCCAGCCCCCGCCGGTCCCATCGTCCCCGCAGGAACTCCCTGGATGGAGGGGGCCGAGCCCGGGGAGGGAGTTCTGCACAGCCTGAACCGCAGCATTTCCAGCCCAAAAAACACAACTATTATCCCCAGCAGCCCCAACCATACCCAGCCCAGCGGCCCCCTGGGCCCCGCTACCCCCCATACACTACACCCCCACGGATGAGGCGGCAGCGCTCAGCCCCCGACCTCAAGGAGAGTGGGGCGACTGTGTGAGGCCCACTGCCTGGGCAGAGAGGGTCTGGTAGGGGCCCCTTGCTGGGAGGTGAGAAGACGCCTGAGAAGCTGCTTCCCCAGAAGCTCTGGGGCAGGGAAGCCCAGGAGATGACAGAGAAGGTCCGAGTAGGTGATAGAAGATGTGGGGTGAGTGGGCTGGAGGCCGGAGGAGGGAAGAGGGCACAGAGCTGCCAGGAGCAAACCAAAGTGAAGGAAGAGAGATAGGAAGCTGCCTCGGGGCCACCCCTTGCCAAGGGGGGCCCCACAAACGCTGCTATGGGTGGGGTGGGGGGCTGGGGTGCTACGTAGCCAGTGTTTGACTTCCTTTTCAAGTGGGGACCAGGGGGAGAGAACCAAGAGCGAGGCAAGTTCTCCTCCCCTGCCCCTGTCTGTCTGTCTGTCTGTCTGTGGTGGGTTTCTGTTTCCAGAGAGGTGTGGTGGATCCTAAGTCATTCCCCTCCCCTTCCAGGCCTCCTGCTATATTTGGGGGACCTGTTGGTTTGGCTGGAGTCCCATGATGGTGTGGGACCCTTTAATAAAGGATAGCAAACAGGTGGCTCATTGTTTTGTTTGTTGCATTAATGGAGATAGAGATTACATATAGTAAAACACAAATCTTAAATATACGGCTCATTTCCATCTTGTCTTGAACTTTGAACCGTCTCCTCTCTTCAGGGTGTATAACCCATGCCTTTTTTCCTTCTTTCACTTTTACTTACCCAGTGTCTCCATCTCAGCCCCCACCAGCGCGCTCTCATTATCCTGGACAGAGGAGAAAGGGAGGGAAGAGAGGGAGGGGAAGGGAGCACCAGCTTATCGATGCCCAGCTGGCTGTTCCCGGCAGGACATGGAGGGATGGGGGGCTGGGGCTGGAGGAGAAGGTGGGTTCTGCTTCATTGCATCACCTCACCTGTTTCAGGTGTCTCCCAAGTAGCCACAATGTCCCCGAATTCTGTCTTGGCAGTGTTGGTCATGTCGGCTGCGGCTGCCCCCTCAGTTTGGTCCTGTTCATGTTACCTGGCTCGCGGCAGGGCACGTTCAGTGTTCCAGGTGGAATTGTATTTGCCTTCAGACTTTTCTCAAGAAGCCTGCTGCCTGCTTGTTTTAATGTTGTGGCTTGAAGGAACAAGCGCGTGTCAGTGCCACCTTGTAAAGGTTTTGCCCGTTAGGTCTTATCCCTGCTCTACCTTCACATAGCCAAACTCGGGAATCCCTGTGTTTTCATCCTGTTCTCAGGAAAACACTTCCACTCGAAAATCTGAGCTGTTGCTCTGCAGCTTCCTGATGTTGGTCTGAAGGTACAGGCAGCCAAAAACCAGACATTGTCCCAACTGCAGCCAAACCACAGTTTACTCTTGGTTTCCGTGCGCTAATGCTGGCTACCTTTTCCTTGGCAACTTTGACTGCCAGGTCTTCAGGGACCTGTTAACAGTGACCCAAGATCTGGAATGTAATGGATAGTTTGGCAACAGTGTTTACTGGACCAGTTTATAATCTGGTTGGGGAGACTAAATGAGAGCAAGAAAATTAGAGTACAATGTTCTCTGCAGTTCGGGACAAGCTGAGTGGTACAAACTGAGTGCTGTGGAAGTCAGGATGAGAAAAATAGCTCAATATTTTAAAATTCAGTTGGATTATTTTCCCCTAAAAGCTCTGTCTTATATAATTATGTATTATTTGCCATTTTTAAATTCACCTCTCCAGCCTTCCAAATCAAGTCTTTAAAATGTGGATGGATTTTGTTTAGATTTCATTCAGAGAATTGTCCATTAATATCTGTGCTACTTATGCTGTATGTATACACACATATGGCATATCATTTAATTCTTAACTCTGTAAAGTAGGTCTTTGTCTCCATTTTTCAGATGGGAAGACTGAGGTTTCAAAAGTTTAATGAATTGCCCAAATCATGTTTTTTTTTTTTAAAGATGGTACCAGGGATTGAACCCGGGACCTCGTACATGAGAGGCAGGTGCTCAACCACTGAGCTACATCCATTCCCTTTAACTTTGTATTTTGAAATAATTTCAAACTTATAGGACAGTTGGAAAAACAATAAAAGAACAATACAGAGAACTCCAGTATACCCCCTACCCAGATACCCAGATTGACCAACTTTTAATATTTTGCCACATTTGCTACGTCAATCTAAGTCACCTATTTTCTAGACTTTTAAGAGTAGATTGGGTAGACATCATGCTCGAATACATTTCCTAAGAACAAGGACATTCACTTAGGTAGCCACATTAAGTGCTTTATCAAGTTCAAGAAATTTAACGTTGATATAAAGCTTGCAGTCTATATTCCAATGCTTTTAATTGTCCCAACAATGTCTTCTTTGGCATTTCCTCCTCCATTATTAGATCCAGTCCAGGATCATGTTCTGCAGGCCAGCCATTCTTAAGTGGCAAAGTTAGGTCAACCTGACTAAAACCCAGACTGCACCTCATGCCTCTAGGTGATCAGATATCACCTTTCTTTCTAGAAACCACGTTGCCACTTTTTTTTTTTTTTAAGTTTTTTTTTTTAAAGATTTATTTATTTATTACACACACACACACACCATTGTTTGTACTCGTCTGCTCTCTCTGTCCATTCGCTGTCTGCTCTCTGTGTCTGATCATCTTCTCTTTAGGAGGCACTGAGAACTTTGAGCCACCTCTACTCCCTACTTTGTTGTCTCTCTCATCGTGTCTCTTGTTATGTCATCTTGTTGCGTCAGCTTGCTGTCTTGCTCGTCTTCTCCAGGAGGCACCAGGAACTGAACCCGAGACCTCCCGTGTGGTAGGCAGGAGCTCAATCTCTTGAGCTATATCTGCTTCCCCCCACACTAAGTCTTAAGTATTTCACGAGCGTGCCTCTAATTTCTGATCTCTAAGTTGCCCTCTGAAGAAGTGAGAGCTGTTATTTTGTGGGTCTCCTCCAGAATCACAACAAAAGTTCCATAACAATCTGCCAGTTTTCTAGTTCACTCAATGTGGACATTTTTACAATTTCACTCTTGTTTTCCTTGTAAATTCAGGAGACTTGTTTTCTTAATTTCTCTCTTGGAGACCTCTTTCCTGTTGTTAGTCATTTGTTGAGATGTTTTGTTCTGTCACCTAGAATTTTTATATCTTCAATAATTTTGGGGATCTCAATCTTTTTTTTATGCTTTTCCATATTTGTAGCTTCTAATCTGGTTTAGTTTGAAAGTGTTTTGTTTTACCTTTTTTAGATTTAGTGTCAGCAGCTACCTGATACCATTTTGGTTGAGATGTACTGTGGAGAGGTTCTACTTCCCATGCCCAAATATCTCCTACCTCTTGATCAATCACAAACTCTGTCTACACCATTATCTTATTCCCTCACCCATGGCCTGGTTGCCGCTGGGGTCCTGCCTCTTACACCAGTAGAATTTTAGGGACCACCACCAAAAGCAGGCTGGCTTTAAGAATCTCTTTAACCTAATTTGGCTCACAGGCTCTCCCTATATCCCTGGTACTCTGCCCTGCCTCATTAACATCTGACTACCCAGCTAAGGTTGGCTTAGTGTTTGCCTCTCTCCAGGTCAAAGGCCAGCAGCCTCTGCCTTATCATACAAGTTCTCCCTCCTACCACCTGCTTCTGTCTTTCTTGAAAGGCAAGAGATTGTAGCACCATCTGGATAGTATGTGTCATCTAAAGATCTGGTCACCAGATGGGTGTGGTAGAAACTGTTTCTCTCATCCCCAAACAATTCCACAGTTCTAGGAGCTGACATTAAACTGCAGGTCCCTGAAAAACTTATCAATGAGGATTTCCAAATCCACTCCTCCAATTCCTTCCTCCCTCCCATCCCTCCTCCCTGTTAATCCTGGGAGAAGGAAGAATATGCTTTTGGATACATGGGAAGGTCTTTCTCTGAGCTCCTATAGCTCCTAGGCTGAAGCTGGCTTCTTGCCTCAGATCCCAGATATGTGGACTGGCCTGAAAAGTTTTCCTGCCTAACAAGCTATAATGCTGCAAGTGAGCGAACATGACTGCTAGCTACAGTGAATTCCTTCTTGGATCTGTAAAACCTTCTTTAAAAATGACCCTGGTTCTGGGCGTTCTTGCAGAGCCTTCTCAGTTGGAGAGGAGAAGCAGCTCTCCTTTCTCCAAGTCCAGAACCCGAGGTTAGGGCCACAACCAGAGTACTCTGGAGCAGCCAGACCTGGGGTCCAGCCTTGTCATTAATTAGCTGTGTTACTCTAAGTGACCCTCTCTGCGCCTTAGTTTCCTTCTCTGTAAAAGTAGGAATAATCACTCAAATAAGCTGTTGGGAGGATTTAATGCAATGACACAAGTAAAGGATCTATCACATATTAGGAGATCAAAGTTGGTGCCTTCCCTTTTTCCTTGCTCTGATCTGGAAATGAAACCTTGGGAAAGAAGGGACGTGCTGCAAAACGAGGTCAAGTCCCAAAAGATGTCAAAGATCCTCTCCAGTTCACCCCTCTGCAATGCCCAGCAGCCCCTAACCCCCAAAACTTCTTCCAAAAGCCCTGTTGTTTCACTACTGTCCGCCAGGGGGAGAAAAGGCGCAGGCTCCCTCGAAGGCCGTTTTCGCTTGCGCGTCCACAGGGCCTTGAGCGAGCGCGGCCGTGCGCGACCTCGTGGCCGTGTGCGTTCGCGGGTCTCCCAGGGACGGGGCGGGGAGTCGGCGCACGCGCAGAAGGCTGGGTGTGACGCGACGCGAGATGAAGGCTTCTTATTTGTCCAGGCTGGGGGCTGGGGCACCCGGGGACTGGAGGACTGTGCTAGGGCGGGGCACGGGGAATGTGCGCGATGTGCCCGGGCTTTTCACCCAAGCCTGGGGTGGGGACCTGGGAGGAGCAGGCAGCGTTTTTTCTCCCTCTGTCCAGCTTGGGTCCGGGACCGGCTGTCACCTTCGTTTTCTTGAAGGGACAGATTGACTTCTTTAGGGTTAACATTTCTCCCCTATCGTGGATGCTCTTGCGTTAAAGACGGGGAAGAGAAGGAACACTCACTGAGCATCTTCTGCCACAGGGACTTTGCAAGGGAGTGGATCAACCTTAGGGCAAACGGTGGCCCCAGTACTTGAGGCGGTTTGGATGGGAGTTTGCTTTGTTTGAAATGTAGCGAATACTGAAAAGTAGAACAACAAATATTGAACTCATCTATATTTTCATCATCCCAGAGTATCCATTGCTGTCTCCTGAAATGTGTCCTAAAATGTTTGTTCAACAACCGCTGACTGCTAAGGGGTGTGGAGGTTTTCTTTTTGGAGTAATGAAATTGTTCTAAAATTTGTTGTGGTGAGGAATGCTCAACACTGTGATTATACTAAAAGCCATTGATTGTACACCTTGGATAGATTGTATGGTATGTAAATATATCTCAATAAAATTGCTTTAAAACAACAACAACCATTGAACTCCCGCAGTCAGCACTATTAGGTTCCCAGGGGACTACAAAGGAAAAAAAGAATGATCAGGAACTAGAATTTTTTGAAATCTGTGAAAATGAGCACATGTTACAGTGTCTTAAGGAAAAATACCGTAGTGAATGCTGGAGGGTCACTCTACTAAGGAAGATTTCAGATGAAAATTCACAGAATAGCGAAGTGGTGGTTCTGATAAGAAAAGAATTATAATCAGTATTCACATCTAATTGTACATTAGAAAAGTCTATATATGGGAGAAACGATTTAAGCCAACTCTCTGATTTCATTAAATTTTTCTTGTAAGATTTTTATTAGATTTTTAAGTCAAAATAATGCATGAAAATTGTATACAGAATTGTAAACACTATCGGAACGTTAATACTCCTGAGGAAAAGAGGCCCAGGAAAGCTAAGCCATTTGCTTGGACTCCAGTAGGGCAGGACTGGGACCATCCCCCAGATTTCAGATTCTCAGGCTGGTTCTGTTTATGTTACATCACAATAGCCAAATGGTTCAAGATTTAAATGAATTATGACATTATTGAGTTTTAGAGAATTCATCTTGGGGAAAAGTCTATAAATGTAATCAAAGCTGGAGTTCTCAGATAATAATGAAATCTTGGATAATTCATATGAAGGAGATAGTCTATAAATGTAATGAATAGCCTTTACTATATCATAATCTTTTTTTTTTTTTAAGATTTATTTATTTATTTATTTATCCCCCCCTTGCTGCTTGTGTTTGCCGTGTCCATTTGCTGTGTGTTTTTTCCATGTCTGCTTATCTCCCCCTTGCTGTGAGGTCTTGCTGCATCAGCCCACTGTGCTGCGCGGGCCGGCCTGCCCTCACAAGGAGGCCCCGGCTTCGCTTCCCGGGGCCTCCCATATGGTAAATGGGAGCTCTATCGATTGAGCCACACCCGCTTCCCTATATCATAATCTTTAGTCAATGGCAGAATTTACATCAGAGAGTAACTGATTTTAATAAATGTGGCAAAAAGTAAGATGGATTCTATCTTTGTACATTCTAGGGAATCCATATTTGGATAACTCCTGTGAAAGTTTACAGACTCCACAAAACCAGGCCAGTGTCTGTCACACCTGTGATAAGAAAACACAACCATTTTGTTTCCTGTGTGAGTCAGGATTTTGATCCATTCATCACTCATGAAGGCAGATGGAATGTGGGATTGTGAGACCAGTACCCAGCTACAAGCCCTTACTGTAGACCATGTGGTAGGGGAAAGAAGGCCTTTGGAAATATTCTTTCAAGAAGATTCTAGACAGAAGTCCCAGAGTCAAACATTTCAGGAGAAATGGTCAGGATGCTATAAGACAGGTTCTTCATTTGGCTGTGTATCAGAATCATTCGAGAAGCTCTTTAGAAATAAAGCTTTCTGAGCCCTACTCTGCATCACCTTTCCTGTTTGAAATCTTCCTGTAGTTCCCAGGACACTCAGAATAACCACTGTCTCCTTCCTATGGGCCACCAGACCCAGAGAATCTGGTTGCCACCTACCTTTCTGAATTTATCTCCAATCCCCTGCACACTTCCTCCTCAGTCTTATTCAAGTCTCAATTTAAATGTCATCTCAGGAAACCTTCCTTGACTACCCCGTTAGTATTACCCACAGGCACCCCTACATGGGAGCATAGACACCCTGTTTTATTTTCTTCATAGTCCATATTTGAAATGATATCCTGTACTGTTCACTTGTTTCTTGTCTCTCTCAGGAGTTGCTCTGGCCGACCGCCTTTCTTTTTTCTTTTCTTTTCTTTTTTCTTATGGCCTGTGAATCAGGTTTGGTTTTCACATTTTTAATTGGTTGGAAAAAAATCAAAAGAAGAATCCTATTTTGTGACACGTGAAAATTACACAAAATTCAAAATTTCAGTGTCCATGAATAAAATTCTATTGGAACACAGCCTTGCCTATTTACTTACATATTGTCTATGGCTGCTTTCCTGCTGCAAGGGCAGAATTGAATGGTTGTGACAGTGACTGTATGGCCCGTGGACCTTAAATATCTACTATCTGGCCCTTTACAGAAAGTTTGCTGACCCCTGGTCTGTCTTCCTCACTAGAATCTCTTCTATTTCTGTAGTCCTCAAACAGTTGTTGAATGAATGAACCGATGAAACCCTAGAATCTGTTTAAAAACCAAACCAAACTCCTTAGCCGATTCTACTGTGCAACCAGGCTTGGCCTCACTACTGAGAGAAAAGCTAAACCAGACCTATTAGGTCTTCACAGTAATGCCCAACAATGTTGTTTCTAAAGCTCCGGAGGATTGGAATTAAAAAGTCACTATTTGTTTTCCCAGCACTTTTATAGTGCTTATTATGTGCCAGGCACTAAGTATTTAAAAATATTAACAGACTTAATCCTCCTAACAGTTCTACGGCGTGGTTGCTATTATTATCATTCCATGTACATGCAAGGAAACTGAGGCAATAAAGGTTAAGCAACCTGCCTAAGCTTCCGCAGCTAGTCAGCAGAGCCAGGCTGTCAGCCTTGGTGCTTTACCAAACCACTTCACCCCTAGGCCGGAGGCTCCCCCCCCCACAGTGCCTATTTGTGAATTAGTTATTGATGATTTATTGACAAAGCTGCTTATCAGTCAGGGGCCTTGCAGAGCAGGGAAGGGAAAATAATAAAGTGCAGGGGCTTCCCTTGGCATGAGTTTGAGACAAAAGACTGCTATGTCTTTAGAAATGGAGCTCTGTAACTGAAGAGAGACAGAAGGCTAGAAAGGCTTCCACGAGAGAGGCGAGACCCGTAAGAAGGGGCCAAGGAGCAGGCTGTGAACAGTTACTGTGAGAGGTCAGCGTGCCTGGGTGGCCGCCATGTGCAGGATTATAAACGCGCCTTCTGTGTGGGGCTCACTGAGGGATGGATACTTGAAGCAGGAAGTGGGAGAACCTTTCTCCAGGAAGAACGACATCACTGGGCACTGCTGGGTCCCGAGAGCCGTTTTGGCCATGTCTGGGGCGAGAGGGCTGACAAACATGGGAAGGTCACTGTAGGTCTTAGTGGGAAGAGCCTCAAACCCCGGGCTTCACCTTGAGCAGAAGCTGGGGTAGGAGGGACAGGAGTGGGGCCCCTGGCAAAGAGGGGCGGATGGGGAATAAGCAAAGGTCTAGCTTGCCAGGGCCCAGAGCCCTCCGCACTGGGAGGGTTGCTGGGCTTCGGGGACCGGCTCCCGGGGCTACTCCACAGGGGCTAAACGGCTCGGGGGCCACCACCTGTTAGCTTCGGCCCACGGCCCCAAGTGCCCCAGGGAACAGAGGGAACAGGGCATCTTGGGGGAGTAGCACTTCTTAGACAGGGAGTGAGTTAGAGTCCTCAGGCTGCCCTCACTCCACAGCTGAGAAATACCGGTGGCTCCTGGAGCAACTTCCTAAATTTCCAGTCCAGATGTGCAGGAGGGGCCCTGCTGAGGAGCTTCCGAGTCTCCAACCCCTGATTTTGCACTTCCCCTAATTTCCTTCCCTAGCAGCCAGGCTTTACCTGGAATCCTAGACAATTGCCAGGGTCCCTATTTTGAAGACCTCACAGCAGCGTTTAACTTTCTAATGTTGGGGGTGGGGAGGGACGGTGGGCACAAAATCCTCAGGGCCTTGCGAGGAACTGGGCCCACCTTGCGGTAAGTGCCTCGAAGGTCCTTATTTCACAAGCTATTGTGCATGGGATAAACTCTTCTGATTTCGGTGATAGATCCCACGTCTGCATAGCAGAAAGTGATCATAGATGAACTTTGCTATCTTCTAACCAAGCAGCAGGTCTCCGCCTGCACTCTCTGCCTCCCACCAAATTGCTCACGAGGCTGTGACTTGCTAAAGTCACTCTTGGCTTCTTGGCAGCAGGCCAGAGCTAGAGGTCCCTCTCCAGCTGAAGGAAGTAGCCTGGAAGGAAACCCTTAACCAAGCGAGCCTTTAGCCTCAGGGCTGTGTCTCAGGGAGGTTGTGACCAAGATTAGGAGCCCAAGACATAAGCAGGCGAATGCTTTGACTGGCAAGGCAGTGAAGTGTAGTGGAAGGAGCCCAGGACAGGGCATCGGGAGACCGGGGTCCTGGTTCATGCTTTGTTCCCACTGGCCTCCTGCCTTAGCATCCACTACAGTCCATCTAGCCAAATGGGACTTATCAACAGGTCACACCCTTTCTTTAGCCTAGAATGACTTCAGTCCTTCCCCAAGACTCTGTTGGTTAAAATACTGCCCTTCTTTAAGATCCGCTCAGATCTCATCTTCCCAGTGAAACTGCCTTCATTTTCTTAAGTAGATATGGGGTGAGAGTTTCTCTAGCTGAATGCCCATAGAAAAATTTATATACATCTCTTAGGGAACGTAATCTTGTTCTGCTTTGCTATTTACTTATGTGCTTATCTTGTTTCCCAGGTTAAATTATGCCCATTAAATTTCCCCCTCTCTGAGAGCAAAGACTATATTGGCCATAGCTCCCTTATTACCTAACTTATGGAAGATCTTAAATATTTGTTCTCCTTTTATCAGGAAATTGTAATGCTCAAAGGCATGGACTCCCAGCCACTCTTTAGCTATGTGGCTTTGGGCAAGCTACTTAAACTTTCCATGCCCCGGTTTCCCCAACAGTGAATGGAGATAATAGTACCTATCTCTTGTGGCTGTTTTGAGGAGTAAATGAGCACTTAGCCTGATGCCTATTGTTCCAACCCGACTCCTGGAGGTCATGGGTTGGGCAAGGCTAAAGAATGCACTTGGCACTGGATCAGCCTTGAGCTTTATTGGGACTTACGAAGGGGAAGAGGCTCTCAGGCCGCAGCAGGCCAAAGAATGAAAATAAGCGCTCTGCAAAGAGGCGGGAAAGTGAGGGGCGATATAAAGTTCCCAGAACAAAGAAGTATCATAACAGAGTTTCTGCTAGGGTCACATGAAGCACATAAATGGGGTCTGGTGATGTTTTTATAGGAAGGAAGTGTACAGCCTGGAGAAAATTACAGTCTATGATACCATCTGTACATTGTTTCCCTGTGGGCAGGTCTGTGACATTTTAACTGTGTCCTGGGGCTTGCAGGCGGCTACGTGCTGCTGGCTGAGTTTCCCTTAGGGTGGGGGAGCTGGGGCCTGGGACCCACTGGACCCCCACACCTATTAATGCTGTAAGCTCGGTCAGTGTTAGCTATCATACTATTATAACTCCCTATAGCACAGTTAGGATGCGCCACCATCTAACCTGTAATTAGCACTATACCCATTAAATGTATGTCCCAGAGACTTAAATCTTCAGTCTGTTCATATGCTGGTTGAGCTGTGAATCTTGCAGCTAATACCTACTCTCCAGTTCATTGAGCTCGCCCAGGACAACTATCAAATTGATAATGATGGACAATCCCCATCCCAAAAAGCAAAGAGTATCTACAACCTCAAGCAAAACAATTCCTTCCATAAGATCTAAACCCCATCTCAATCTGAAACAGAGTGGGCATCACCATCCCCAAATCTTCAAGATTGAGAAATGAACAAACATTAGGGGGAGTGGAAGAGCTTGTAACGTTGATATAAAGATAGTGGTCACCAGAAGTTCTAAGGGAGGGAGAGGGAAGAATAGTTGGAACACAGGGCATTTTTAGGGCCTGGGAATTGTTCTGCATGGTATTGCAATGACGGGCACAGGCCATTATTCATTTTGCCAAAACCTATAAAATTGTATAGTGCAAAGTGTAAACCATAGTGTAAACTATAAAACCACGATTAGTAGCAGTGCTTCAATATTTGTTCAGCAATGTAACAAATGTACCACACTCGTGTAAGATGTAAGATGTTATTACATAGGTGGAAATGTGAGAAGAGAAGGGCATGAGATATATGGGAATCCTAAATATATATATATTTTTAGGTATGGGAGGCCTGGGATTGAACCCGGGACCTTATATGTGGGAAGCTGGCGCTCAACCACTGAGCCACAACGGCTCCCCTGAGTTGGTTTTTTCATTTGTTTGCTTGGTTTTTTAGTTTGTTTGTTTGTTTAAGATTTATTCTATTTATTTATTTCTTCCCCCCGCCCCTCGTTGTTTGCGCTAGCTGTCTGCTCTCTGTGTCTGTTCATTGTGTGCTTTCTGTGTCTGCTCATCTTCTTTTTAGGAAGCACTGGGAACTGAACCCAGGACCTCCCATGTAGTAGGGAGGTGCTCAATCGCTTGAGCCACATCTGCTCCCTGCTTATGATTTCTCTCATTGTGTTTTCTCGTTGTGTCTCCTCGTTGCATCATCTTGTTGCATCAGCTCACTGTCTTGCTCGTCTTTTTTAGGAGGCACTGGGAACTGAACCTGGAACCTCCCATGTGGGAAGCGGGCACGCAACCGCTTGAGCCACATCCGCTCCCCTGCCTTATATTTTCTATGTAACTTTTCTGTAATCTAAAACTTTTTTAAAATTAAAGTTAAAAAAAAAAAAAGTGTCAGAGCAGGAAATGCTGTTGTCAGGTAATGAGAGTATGTCCCTCCCTGACTTAGTAGCTTCTTCCCCCACCCCCAGGTGTGCTGTGACCAAACCATTGGTGAGCTGTGAAATCCTCCTGGGGAGGTATTATTGTTCTAGATGTTCTTGTGGGTCTTCAGCTGAGTTAATTAGAGATAGAAGGGGGAGGGGGGTATATTTTCTATGTAACATTTATGTAATCTAAAGCTTCATTAAAAATAAAATAAAAATTAATACCCTTACATCCAAAGCATGTGCAACAAAAGAAAAAGTAGATAAATGGGACCTCCTCCAAATTAAACACTTTTGCATCTCACAGGACTTTGTCAGAAGGGTGAAAAGGCAGCCAACTCAATGGGAAAAAATATTTGGAAATCACATATCTGATAAGGGTTTAATATCCAGGATATATAAAGCGATGTTACAACTCAACAATAAAAAGAAAAACGACCCAATTAAAAAATGGGCGAAAGACTTGAATAGACATTTCTTTGAAGAAGAAATACAAATGGCAAAAAAATACATGAAGAAATGCTCAACATCACTCATGATTAGGAAAATGCAAATCAAAACTACAATG
>JAQZBX010073635.1:0-14883 GCA_029593785.1 Cabassous unicinctus | reverse complement strand
AATCTGAATTTGTTATTCATGACAAAGTGGAAAGATGTCATATCATCTATTGACAGATGATATGATTTTATAGAGGGAGAGAAAGAGAGATAATCCCAATGAATCCACAAGAAAGGTATTAGAGCTAATAAATAAATTCATCAATGGTGCAGGTTACAAGAGCAACACATAAAAATCACTTGCATTTGTAAATACCAGCAATGAACCATCCAAAAAGGAAATAAAGAAAACAATTGTATTCACATTACCTTCTAAAAAGAATAAAATATCTAGTAATAAAATTAACTAAGAAGGCAAAAGACATATACACTGATAACAACAAAACATTGCTGGAAGAAATGAAAGAAAACCTTGGAAAGGCTACATATCTTCATGAATTGAAAGACTTAATATTTTTAAGACATCAATACT
Source organism: Cabassous unicinctus (assembly GCA_029593785.1). Lineage (NCBI taxonomy): Eukaryota > Metazoa > Chordata > Mammalia > Cingulata > Chlamyphoridae > Cabassous > Cabassous unicinctus. The sequence continues at coordinate 14,472 of JAQZBX010073635.1, read as the reverse complement.
ATCCAACAAGATCTACAGATTAAACATAACCCCTATCAAAATTCAAGCAGCCATTTTTTGCAGAAATAGAAAAGACAATCCTCTATCTTGTCGAATAGCTGCCCAATCAGCAGGCAGATTTATAGATTGGAAGTGAATTCACCAGTGGAAACCAGACTAGATCAGGTGACCCCAATGCTTCAGCTGATGTTAGCAGAGCTGTCCAGTTAGTCCAACAATTAAAAATATTAAAATCCTCTTGTATCAAAGCACTGAAATTTTATGTTTGTTTTTCTTATGCATCAATAGCTAAATTATACAAAAGCTAAGATTGTCATTATAATAACAAATTCAAGTTATAGACAGCTATTTCTGAAGTGTGCAGTTTTTAAGTTTCATTTTTTGTTGTTTTAATGTACAGGGAGTAAATAAAATGTATATTAACAAATAAAATTTAACCAAACCATATTTGCACATTATAATGTATTATTGAATGGCTAAGTGTTGAATAGCTCTTAGTTTATTATATTTCATTCTGAAGTATCTTAATTCATTTCAAGATACAAATTTTTAGAATATCACTATAAACCCATTCTGAATGACTTCAAAAGAATGGAATGTTTCCCTGAGCAACTACATGGTCGTGTGTACTAATTCTTCACATGCAAAAGTCTGAGTCTACAGACAATTTAAATGTCCTGAGATTTAATTAAGTGTTACTTATGATTTTACAGAGAATTTACAGAACTTTAACCAGATGTTGAATTGATCAATCAACTGGGAGTTTCATTAGACCAATGTTTTTTTATTTGACATTGGAATTAGAATAATTAAAACTACTAGAAGACTTGGATATTTCTCCACATTACTCTTGAAAATGAACAAGTAAATTTTTACTAACTTTAAATTTTGTGACAGCAAAATTTTTTATTGATTAATTTCTGGATGGTATCCTTCATATCTTTGTTCATGAGGCTGTAGATCAGAGGGTTCAACATGGGGATGGCCACTGTGTAAAAGACAGAAGTCACCTTGACCATGAGCCCAGAGCTTTTGGAGTTAGGAACACAGTGGAGATAAAGGATGGTTCCATGGAAGATGGCAATGGCAGTTAGGTGTGAGGAACACGTGGAAAAAGCTTTGTAGCGCTCCCTAGTCCAGGTCATCTTCATCATAGTGATAAAAATGAAAACATAGGAAGTAAAAATTATCATCAGGCTGCTTAATTCATTGAATGTGGCTATGACTAAAATGGTCATCTGCTTAATGTAGGAGTCAGAGCAGTATACAGCAACAATTGCAGCATGCTCACAGACAAAATTACTTATGATATTATTTCTTCTGAAAGATAATTCCAGTAGAAAGTAGGTAAGTATTAGGGATCACATTATATCCTAAGAGCATGAGTAAGCGACCAACAAGCAACATAATTTCTGGAACATTACATCCATGTATAGCAGAGGGTTACAAACAGCCACAAACTGGTCATACATCATCACTGCCAGCATGAGTGTTTCTGTCACTGCACATAAGCATGCAGAGAAGAACTGCTGTGAAAGAGATCGTTCTGCCCTCCACAATCAAGTTTTCTCAGAGTTTGGGTGTAACTACCATGGAGTAGTAGAAATCAAGAAAGAACAAGTGGCTGAGGAAAAAGTACATGGGGGTGTGGAGTCTAGGATTGATCCTGATGACGACAATCATGCCGAGGTTCGCTGCCACAGTGACTATGTAGATAGATGGTCAGGAAAATCAGGAAGAAGGGCACCTGGAAGTCTGGGTATTCTGAGAAACCCGAGAGTACGAATGTGGCTCCAGCACTCTGATTTCTTGGTTACTGTGGATGAAATAGGAAAATTGATCCAGCATAGCAAAACTTAAATTACCAGGATAAAATGAGGAATTTTGAAAGGCTTAGTCAGTCTCCATAAAATAATGTTGTGGTTAACATTTGATTGGCTCTGTCCAATTATTTCAAAATTTAGAACTTATTAATAGCACAAGTTTACAGTGAATACAATCTGTATGATTGGATTTATGAAGATAAACATTATGAGTAGAATCAACTATATTTCAAATAATCAGGCTCATTATCACCAGACACAGGTAGCTTCCAGAGAACAGCCAATCTGGTTCTTACATTAATCCAAGTTTAGTAAAATAATACCTGTATTGGAGAAAATATAAACTATGAATATCCTTACCTCACATCTTAAGCTAACAAACAATTAATTAGAAATTCTAAATAAATTTTAAAATGTTAACTACCCAGAAAAATGGTCCAATTACCATTTTCTTGGTTGTTCTATTTTCCTTTTCAGTTTTATCCTCATGGTTAGTAACTCAATACTCTCAACATGATCTAGAGTTAGTCTAAAAAAGAAAACTGAACTGATCCACTCATATTAAACTAATTTAATATATCATTCATAAACAGGTGTTCACTCCAAAATGTGATTATGATGGCAGTGATAAAAATAGTTGAAGAAATAGTTGAAACAAAAGCCCTTATTTTTCTTAAAGTAGCAAATTAAGATGAGTAAGTGACAAGCAGTAAGAACTCTAGGAGTACTGACACATGTATAAATTTCAGGCTTCAGCAAAAATACATTCTGCCATTCTGAATCAAGCTTAAGCTTTGCCAAGGACAAGTGTCAGGTTAAAGATCCATCACAAACAGGACCATTACATTCCTGGTGCCACTAGGACAAGACCCTCAGGCATGAGCTCTGTGTTCCCATTAACATGCAGTTGAATGGGATCATTGTGTGCATCTGATGTTCACAAACTTTCTCTTTAATAGGGGTTAAATATGTACACTTGTGGAGTTTGTCCACACCAGGAATGTGTGGAACTCCTGGAAGCCACAAGGAACAGAAGTCAAATAAATGCTTGAATTCTCAGAGAAGGCCCCCCCCCTCTAGATTTCAGGAAAAGAAGAGAAATGGCAATGCCCAGATTTTTTCTAAACCTGGTAGTCCATCAAACACATTCTCCCTTCTGTGCTCACAGCCTTGTCCCTATAACTTTGGAATCCAAGAATTAATCTCATCATACCCTTTGTATCTATCAGGTTAGTCGCTCACTGAAACCCAAAGATACTTGGATATCCTACATCTCCCATTTGATAATCTTAAAATGAATCTGTTCCTCACTCTTTCTGACATATCCTCTACTGCTTTTCATCCATTGGCATTTATTCCAACAGGATGGTTGTCATTTGAAAAAAAAGGAAGAATTAATATATAACACCTTTATCCCTTCTTCACCAAACTAAGTGGATATTTTGGCAGTTTGCTCAATGCATGGACTTCTCTCCTGGAAAGATTATTAGAGCTCAATATTTTCAATATTTCATTATTTTCATTTTAAAGGGAAAACAAAACTATAAATGTATCAACTCACTGAATAACAGAAGCACATCGTTTACTGAAGATTCCTTGGCTAAGATTAATGAACTCTAGAAATGTTCCTGCCTAATACTCAATTAATGTAAATAGACCTGAATATAATAGCAGAAGTGTGCAGTGTATTTCATTGCCTGTTTGAAATAAATGACTTTTTTAACAACCTATTAAGAAAACTCAGGGATATCCAAGAAAGACAGACCTAAGAGCTGAATCCTGGCACCAAACCATTACAGAAATATACTATTAAGGCTTTGGGGATGTGTACCCTAGAAAACATAATTGAAGTATTCCCTTGGAGGCCACAATTCAAGCCATTCAATAAAATGATGTCCCATGAGATATCTTGGCTGCATATTATTTGTTCTTAAGCCCTGGGAGGTTAAGAATCATCAACTTTACTCCATTTCTCTTTTTAAAAAAATGAGTCACACTGAATTAAGAAATGTGAAAGGAATATTTAATTATAAATCAACAATCCAGAGATATTATTTTCATTCCTTCTTGTTTTTATTGTTTTCTTATAAAGTATAGTTATGTTCTAGATATAGCTTAAACAAAAATTTATATTGTATAGTTCCCTTTTTTAAATAGCAATATATAGCAAACTTCATTACCCATTCATATAATTGGTCTCCTTAATAGAAAAAAAAATGCAATTATCTTCTAAAATGGGCATTGTGTTTTCAGATGTGTATATTTATTATTAAATCTGAAAAACAAATGGTCTATTTGTGTCATAAAGAAATAAAGTTTTTTTGAAAGGATAATGTATTTAGGAATTCTGATAACTCTATTCATCATGCCTTAACAGATTCAAGTAAGAAATACCTGTGACCACATTCGTAATTGGTCTAATGTGAGAAAAGCATTTCAGATCATTGAGCAGCTCTGCTCCGTACAGTGATATAGGGACTTGTTGCACCATTGTTGCACCATTGTCACAGGCTTCTGGGGTTGATGTTTTCTTCTGCAAGAGAAAATACAATTGAAGAACAATCACTTAACTATGTATTCAATGAAGGTAAATTCCACTGAGGAAGACCTCACATAGCACATAAGAGGAAACATAGCCAAGAGATACAGTCATTAGATTCAAGAATATTACACCTGAGGAAATACAGAGAAAAAGAAATATGCAAATTACTTAAAATGAGGACTTTAAATAGGTACATGTAGATATAGATTTCCTGAAGCAAGACAGTATGGACAAAGCCCGTCATTATTTGGAAAAGATATAAATGGAAGTACTGTAAATGAATAATAGCATCATCAATAACAGCATCAGGAAAAATCAGTGAGAAGGAGATCCATGATGGCAGAAGAGGGAATGGCAGGCTTCACTCTACCAGAAACTTCAAGACAGTAGGCAGGCTTGCCTAGAATAAAGTAAGCCACTGGACCATGGGAGCAATAGGAAAGGGTGGCTGGAGGGGGCGGGGTCCAGATGGCTCCAGGTAGAGGGAAGATAGGGAGTTGATCCTGGTGGCAGACTAGTGCACAGCTGGCTCTGAGAGTGAGGAGAGCTTCCCCCACCCCCCTTGGTGAGGTGTTCATGTCAATGTCCCAGCAGGATCATGATTGGGGGAAACCATGGGGCAACCAGTTGTGGGAGCTGGGACCCAGCTGGCTCAGGGGGAGAGTGGAGCAGGGAGGGGTCAATCAGCAGACAGACTGGTGCCAAGTCAGCCTGGGGAAGAAAAGAGCCACCATTCAGTTGGGTATCATGCCAGTGGCCAGCCAGGTTTCAAAGGGAGGGAAGCCATGGGGTAACTGGGAGTGCTGGCTGACACCCAACTGGCTCAGGTGGTAATGGAAGCAGAAGGGATATGATTGGGCAGACATACCAGCTCCAGCCAGCTCCAGGGAAAAGGAGAACCTCGGTCCTGCACCTAACATATTCCAAGGGGAGTGGAGGGAGAAGATCAGGCAGGTTGACATGCACCCAGTCAGCCCCTGAGGAGAGAGGAGCCAAGGGAGTCATACCATGGGCTGAGAGGCAAAAGGCACCAAGCCAGCCCCCTGGTGAAAAGGGAGGGGGGAGGAGATCAGGAGGAGTGACACATAACCAGCTTACTCCTGGGGAGGAGGGGAGTCTTGGGGCAAACAGGCTTAGGAAGGGAAGCACAGAGAGAGGATTTATATTTCTTTGTTTTTTGGCCCCTCTCTCCTTTCAGTTACCTGGGGAGAGGATGGCCATAAGGGTGACTGATTGGCTGACAATGCAGCTTGAGACTGTTGCTGGAGGTGTGTTTACTCATTTTTATTTATTTATTTTTACATTTTTTCTTTCTCTTTCCTCTTTCCTTTCTTTATTGTCTTTGCCTTCTTTCTTTCATTTTTTTTCCTCTTCTTTTTTTTCTTCTTCCTTTCTGCTTTCTTTTGGTTTGTCTTCATTTTTTTCTTCTATTATTATTTGGTCTTTTATTCTATTTTATCTTATTTTTCCTGTTTCTTTTTTTCACCTTTGTAATGTTTGTTCCTTTTTACTATTTTACCCTTTTATTATTTCTTTTTCTGTTTCTTTTTTTGTTCTTTCTCCTTCCTTCTTTTTCTTTTACTCTTCTCTTTTTCCCCCCTCTTGTGTATCTAATAATTTTTCAATTAAATACAGAAAACTAAAAAGTGAATCAAGTGTTAAGAAAACCTCTAACACAAAACCAAACCAAAATAAAACCCTAAACTAGAAAGAGAAACTAACTAGCTGAAAAAAAACATCAAGATAAAAAGATGCCCAGACATCAGTGAAAAATTACAAGCCATACTGACAAACAGGGAGTCATGTCCCAGTTTAATGAACAACCAAAAAGTAAGAGGAAGTGCACAATGTGTAACAAGTAATCAAAGATGTCCAAACAAATATCTTTATTAAATCCAATAAAATGAAGGAAGAGATAAATGATATCAAGGAGATACTAGGGAAACATGCATAAAAAGATAACAGATTTTACAGTGATTAAGGCATAATGCAAGAAATTAAAAATACACTAGAAGCATATAACAGCATATTTGAACAGGTCAAGGAAAGAATTAGCAATGTTGAAGATACAACATCTGAAATTACACAGATAGTAGAACAGATAGACAAAAAATGGGGAAAAAATCCAGCAGGAATTCAGGGAATTGAATAAAAACACAAAACTCACAAGCATTCACATTTTGAGCATCCAGGTTGAAAAAAGAAGAGAAAGGGGCAGAAAGACTGTTTGAGGAAATAATGACTGAAAATTTACCAACTCTTATGAGGGACATGAATGTCACATTCAGATATTGCAGCATACTCCAAGCAAATAAATCCTAGCAGACCTACTGCAAGTCACGTACTTATCAGACTGTCAAACACTAAAGACAAAGATAGAATCCTGAAAGCAGGAAGAGAAAAGAGAACCATCACATATAAGGGAAGCTTAATAATATTTACTGCTTATTTCTCATCTGAAACCATGGAGGTGAGAAGGCCATGGTATGTCATAGTTAAGGTGTGGAAAGAAAAAATAAACTGCCACCCAAGAATTCTGTATGCAGCAAAATTGTCTTTCAAAATGAAGTAGAGTTCACACTATTCACAAATAAACAGAGATTGAAAGTATTTGTGAACAAGAGACCTACCCTTCAAGAAATACTAAAAGGAGTTTTGCATGTTGAAAGGAAAAAAACAGGAGAGAGAGGGTTGGAGGAGAGTGTAGAAGGGAAGACTATTAGTAAGAATAACTAATGGATAAAAGGATAAAAAAAAGAAATAAAAACAAATTTGACATATATAAGCCTAAAGAAAAAATGGCTACAATAAGTACTGACTATATAATAATTTCATAGATTGTTAATAGATAAAACTCTCCAATCAAAAGACACAGGTTGGCAGAATGGATAATATAATATGACCCATCTATATGCTGTCTAAAAGAAGCTCACCTTAGACCCACAAATAGGTTGCAAATGAAAGGCTGGAAAATGATTTTTCACACAAACAGTAACCAGAAAAGGGCAGAAGTAACTAAACTAGTATCACACAAAATAGAGTTTAAGAGCAAAGCTGTGTAAGAGACAAAGAAGGAAACAATATATTAATAAAAAGGGTCACTATACCAAGAATAAAGACCAATCATAAATATTTATGCACCTAACCAAGGTGCCCCAAAATACACGGGGCAAATACTGGCAAAAAAAATGGGAGAAATAGATACCTCTACAATAATAGTGAGGGGAATTCAATGGGACCGTTATCACATTAGACAGAATATCTTCATAGAGGCACAATAAAGAAACAGAGTTCTTGAATAATACATTACAAGAACAAGACCTAATGGATATGTACTTAGCATTACACCCCAATATAGTGGTATATACTTTCTTCTTGTTTGCTCATTGGTCATTCTCCATGATAAACCACATGCTAGGTCATAGAACAAGTCTCAACAAATTTAGAAAGATTGAAATTATACAAAGCGCTTTTTATGATCACGGTGGAATTACCCTGGAAATTAACAAGTGACAAATAACCAGAATAGGTACAAATAAATGCAAGTTAAACAACAGATTCTTATCAATCAGTCATTGAAGGAGGAAATTGCCAGAGAAATCAGTAACTACCTGGAAGCAAATGAAAATGGGGACAAAACATATCAAAATTTATGGGATGCAGCTAAAGTGGTGCTGAGAAGGAAATTTATAGCCTTCTAAATTAAAGAAGAAGACAGAGCTAAAATCAAAGACCTAACTGCTTACCACGAGGAACTAGAAAAAGAACAATAAACTAATTCCAAAGCAAGCAGAAAGAAGGAAATAACAAAGATGAGAGCAGAATTAAATGAAACAGAGAATTTTAAAAAATAGAATTAACAAAACCAAATGTTGGTTCTTTGGGAAGATTAATAAAATTGGCAAACCCTTAGCAAGACTAACAAAGAAAAAAAGAGAAAAGATGTAAATAAATAAAGTCAGAAATTAAAGAGATGGTATCACCACTGACCCCATGGAAAGAAAGACTATAAAAAGAAGATACTTTTAAAAATTGCATGCCAACAAGATGGGCAATTTAGATTAAATGAATGATTTCCTAAAAATACAGGAGCAACCTACATTGATGGATTAAGAAATAGAACTCAACAGACAAATCACAAGTAGTGTGATTGATTTAGTCATCAAAAAACTCCCAACCAAGAAAAGCCCAGAACTGGATAGCTTCACAGGCAAATTTTACCAATCACTCTAGAAATAACTAATACCAATCCTGCTCAAACTCTTCCAAAAATTTGAAGAAGGGGAAACATAATCTAACTCATTCTATGATGCCAACATCACACTAATACCAAAGACATATACAGATGCCAAAAAAAAGAAAACTACAGACCAATCACTCTAATGAACTAGATGCAAAAATCCTTAATAAAATTGTTGCTAATCAAATCAAAGAACACATAAATCAAATTATACACCATGATCAAGTGGGTTTTATCACAGGTATGCAAGGATGATTCAATGTAAGAAAATCAATCTATGTAATCTACCACTTTAACAGATAGATGTGAAAAATCACATGATCATCTCTATCAACAAAGAAAAAGCATTTGGCAAAATAGAGTATCCTTTCTTGATAAAAACATTTTTGAAAGACAGGAATAGAAGGAAAATTCCTCAACATGATAAAAGGCTGTAGCAGTTTGACATTGTTTATGAATTCCAAAAATGGATATTGGATTAGGTTTGGAAACTGGTCTATCCCTTCAGGCATATTAGATTATATTGAATTTAGAGGTTTCACTTTTACTGGATTAAATTATGACTAGGGCTTTGATTGGGCAATATCAGTAGGACATTCAAGTCCCTGCCCCCTTGTTGGGCAGGAACTCACAGAGCAAACGACATGGTAGAGAACACAGAGTTAGCAGGAGTTTTTTGTTCCTGAAGCCTGAGAAGTAAACACATAGAGAAGATACCTGTGGAAGAAGTGAAGGCTCAATTGGACACAAAAGAGGCCCTGAGATGATAGATGAGCCATTTGCCTGATACTTTACAGCTGGCCTTGTGGAGTGAGCAAAGGAGATGATCCTGGAGAGAAATGAGCCGGGGAAAATAGGAACCCAGGAAGCCTGAACCCTTGTAGAATTCTGCAGCCATCTTGCTCCAACATGTGGAAATAGACTGTGTTGAGGGAAGTAACTTATGCTTTATGGCCTGGTAATTGTAAGCTTCTACCCCAAATAAATGCCCTTTATAAAAACCAACCAATTTCTGTTATTTTGCATCAGCACCCCTTTGGCTGACTAATACAGAATTTGGTACCAAGAGTGGCATTGTACTTTTGCAATTACCAACATGCTGTAATGCTTTTATAAATGGGTAAGTGGTATTTTTTGGAGGAGTTGTGAGATACTTGGTAGAAAAGACCTACAGTGCTTTGAAGATAGTGATGATAGTAATATGGATTCTAAAGAGACTTTTTATAAGGGCTTAGAAATAAATGATGAAACTATTATTGTAAACTGGAGGAAAATCAATCCATTTTCTAAAGTTGCATAGAACTTAGCAAGATTAACTTCTGGTGTTTTATGGAAGGTAAAATTGAAAATGGCAAGCCTGGGCATTTAGCTGAAGAACTTTCCAAAGTAAACTCAGATCATGTGGCTTGGCTTCTACTTGAAGCTTATATAAAATGCTAGACAAGAGAGAGAAGCTGAGAACTGAACTGTTGGGCACAAGGAAAACAAAAAAACGGATTCCAGAACATCCAAGTCTCTGGGAAATCAAGCCCCCAGATTATAGTGCCCCATTTTAGGACTTCAGTAAACTTGGAACTTGTAAACTAGCATTAAAAGTGTAGTCATCTAGGAAATATGGAAATACATACTGTAGGTTATCTTGGACCCCTGCTTCTTGCTTTCTTAACTAACAAGCTATTCGAGAAAGCTGTGTGAACAAAACCACTCTTAACTTGGACTAAAAAGGACATGGAAGGGAGAAATTGAAGAAGATACAGCTTTAAGAGGAAAACCATGGAAGCTGAGATCTGGAATTAAGACATCACCTTGGGCCAAGAGAGGAACCCTACACATGTATACAGAGAGGGTGAGTTTGCCCCTGCAGTTGAAGAGGGTGGATGTTCCCCCCTGATGTTCAGGGAGAGTTTTGTCACCCAAGGGTACAGAGAAGGTGGAGCACATTCCCTAAAGATTAGGGAGGTTAAGTTCACCACCTTATAGGTCTAAGAGGGGTGGACCTGTCCTCCATGGATTAAGGAAGGCCAGGTCATTAACTCTTTGCTCTGAGAGGGTTGATCCTGTATGCCAAAGGTTAGGGAAGTTGTTCTGTTCCTTTCACTGTACTAGAGAAGTTAAGACCCTAACCCAAGATTGGGTAAAGTGTGACAATCATCCAATGTTCCTGTAGGGTGAGGTCTGGAGCTTGGTTGACACCCAGATGCTTGATGAGGGTGGAACCAAGAAACTGGCTATTGGGCAAGCCTGGGAAAAGGGTGGGTCCTCATGAGGCCCCAAGGAGTAGAAACCATCTCTTAAGAATGACTCTCAAACTTTGACATCTATTGAAGTATATCCTGCAGGTTTACTGAACTGTAGAGGACCCTTGACTCATGTTTCCCTCCCAATTTCTCTCTGTGATAATGAAAACGCTCATCCTTTGTCTGTCCATTTGTATTGGAAGCTGATAAATGGTTTTGTCTGTTCATTTGTATTGGAAGCTGATACCTGGTTTTGTTTGCCCATTTGTGTTGGAAGCTGATAAATGTTTTTGCAAGTTTCAGAGGTCTATAGCAGATGCGACTTTGCCCCAAGACAACCTATTTCTTGAAACTGATTATGATATGATTTTGTACTTTGTATTGTTACTGAAATAAGGTTTTTTGAATATTGTAATATCTTTTTGGAATTCAGAGAGTGAAGTGTGGCAGTTTGATTGCTTATGGCTCCAAAAGTAGATATTGGATTATGTTTGTAAACTCATCTGTCCTTCCAGGCATATTAGATTATATTGAATTCAGAGCTTTCACTTTTACTTGATTAAATTATGATGAGGGCTTTGATTGGGCCACATTAAGTCTCTGCTCTCTTGATGGGCAGAGACTCACATAGAAAACGACATGACAGAGAACAGAGAGTTATTTGGAGTTTTAATCCTGAAGCCTGGGAAGTAAAGACATAGAGAATCAGATACATTTGGAGGGAGAGAAGGCTCAATTGGACACAGCAGACGCCCTGGGAAGACAGACAAGCTGTTTCCCTGATACTTTACAGCTGGCCTTGTGGAATGAGCAGAGAAGCTGAACCTGGAGAGAAACAAGCCCTGGGAAGAAAAGAACCCAAGAAGACTGAACACTTGCAGATATAAGCAGCCATCTTGCTCCAACACATGGAAATAGACTTTGGTGAGGGAAGTAACTTATTCTTTATGGCCTGGTAACTGTAAGTTTCTACCCCAAATAAATGCCCTTTATAAAAACCAACTGATTTCTGGTACTTTGAATCAGCACATCTTTGGCTGACTAATACAAGGACATATATGAAAAACAAAACTAACATCATACTCCATGGGGAAATGCTAAAGGCTTTCCCTCTAAGATCTGGATCAAGACAAGGATGCCCATTGTCACCACTCCTATTTAACATTGTATTAGAAGTACTTGCTTGAGCTCTTAGTCAATAAAAGGAAATAAAATGCATACAAATGGGAAAGGAAGAAGGAAAATTTTAACTATTTGCAGATGACATATTCCTATATGTAGAACGTTCTGAAAAGTTTACAATAAAGCTTCTAGAACTCATAAACAATTTCAATAAAGTGGCAGGATATAAGATCAACATGAAAAGTCAATAGTTTTTCTGAACAATAATAATGAGCAATCTTAGAAGGAAATTGAGAAAAAATTCCATTTACATTAGCAACTAAAAGTATCAAATATCTAGGTATTAATTTAACTGAGGATATAAGGCCTTGTATACAGAAAATTGCACACTATTGCTAAAGGAAATCAAAGACCTACATAAATGGAAGAATATTCCATGTTATGGATTGGAAGCCTAAATATCATATAGATGTCTATCCTACCCAAATTTATTTACATAATCAATGTAATCCCAAAAGAACTAGCAAAGCAAGTTATCAAAATTATTTGGAAGTGTAAGGGGCCTTGAATAACCAAAAACATCTTGAGAAAGAAAAACAAAATTGGAGGAATCATGCTGCCCGACATTAAAGCATACAAAAAACTACATTTATCAAAACCACATAATATTGGCACAAGGATAGACATACTGACCAATGAAACCAAACTGAGAATTCACATATAGATCCTCACATATGTGGTCAACTGATATTTGACAAGGCCACAAAACCCTCTTAACTGGGAAATAATTGTCTCTTCAAAAAATGGTGCTGGGAGAATTGGATATCCACATCCAAAAGAAAGAAAGAGGATCACCATTTAAATCCCTTTACCAAATTAAATAAAGATTGATCAAAGACCTAAATGTAAGAGCCAAAACCATAAAGCTTCTAGAAGATAATGTTGGGAAGCATCAACAAGATCTGGTAGTAGAAAATGGTTTCATAAACTTTATACCCAAAGCATGAGAAATGAGAGGAAAATAGATAAATGGTATCTATTCAAAATTAAAAATGATTGTGCTTCAAAGGAGTCAAGAAAGTGAAAATTCAACCTACTCAATGGGAGCAAATATTTGGGAACCACTTATCTGACAAATGTCTAATATTAAGCATATATAAAGAAATCTTAAATGTCAGTACAAAAAAAACAACCAACTCTTTTAAAAAATGGTCAAGAGAGTTGAATAGCCACTTCCAAAGAGAAAATAAAAATGGCTAAAATGAACATGGAAAGATGCTCAGCATCTGCAGCTCCTAGGGAAATGCAAATCAAAATTACAATGAGATAACATCTTACACCTATTAGGCTGGCTGCTATTTAAAAAATAGAAAACCACAAGTGTTGGAGAGGATGTGGAGGATTAGGAAAACGCATCTACTGTTGGTTTAAGGTAGAATGGTGTAGCCACTGTGGAGGATGATTTGGAAGTTCCTCAGGAAGCTAAGTATAGAATTGCCATATGAATATACTCAATTGCAGGAATATACCTTTAGCAGTTTGGCATTGTTTATGAATTCCAAAAATAGATATTGGATTACGTTTGTAAAATGATCTATTCCTCTGGGCATATTAGATTGTATTAGTTTCAGAGGTTTCACTTTTACTTGATTAAATTATGATTGGGGTTTTGATTCAGCCATGTCAGTAGGACGTTGAGTCCTGCCCCCTTGGCAAGCAGGGACTCACAGAGAAAATGACATGGCGAGGAGAAAGTTAGAGTTTTTGATGCTGGAGTCCCTGGAAGTAAATACATATGAGAAGAGCACAGAGGAATAGAGATGGCTCCATAGACTTGGCAGAGGCCCCAGGAAGACAGAGAGTCTGATAGCCAACAGGTGTAGCTTAGGCTGGGGAGAAGTGAGCCCTGGGAGAGAGATGAGACTTATCCCAACCTACATCTGAGATTGGAGAAACTGGGACCACAGAGCCCTAATAAGAAGAGGAAGGCTCAAATCTCGCAGAGACTGGCAACAGACTTTAGTGAGGGAAATAAATTAAACTTTATGGCCTTGTGACTGTAAGCTTCTACCCCAAATAAATGTCATTTATAAATTGCAACAGATTTCTCATACCTTGCATCAGCACCCCTTTGGCTGACTAATACAACACCCAAAAGAATTGAAAGCAGGAATGTGAACATCTATATGCACACCAATGTTAATCATGGCATTATTCACAATTGCCAAAAGTTGGAAGCAACCCAACTGTCCATCAATGGATGAATGGATAAACAAAATGTGGTATATACATAAGATGGAGTATTACTCAGCTGTAAGAATTAATGAAGTTTTAACACATGTGACAACATGGATGAACCTTGAAGACCTTATGTTGAATGAAGTAAGCTTGTCACTAAGGATCAAATACTGCATGATTTCACTGATATGTAGTAAGGATATTGAGCAGTCTCAGGGACATAGAATCTGGAAGATAGGGTACCAGGAGATAGAAAGGTAGTAGAGAATG
>JAQZBX010073634.1:0-14879 GCA_029593785.1 Cabassous unicinctus | reverse complement strand
TGGGAATGCTCTTATGGTAGTATGACAAGGTAGTGTTACTGGTTTAGGGTGTAGTTTGGGGGGGCATTCAGGAAGGGGTGCATTTGGAGTAGGCTTCTGGGGAGTGTGTGAGTATTCATTTGTCATAGTGTGTTGTGTCGGGGAGTGGAGACCCACACAGTGAGTGGGAAGGAGATGGACCCCCATCTTTGGGAGGACTGATTCACCCAGAAACAGAGAGGTGGGTGTCTCTTATGAGGAAGGGTGGATCCTAATAGCGGAGTACAATTAGCATGTCAAGACCTTTTGTTGCATGTAACTATGAATCTTGTCATCCAATGAGTCAAGACAGGGGAGTGTCATGTGCCCCAGGGGGATGGGGAGGAAGGAGCAGAAAAGATCAAACGGGGTGTTTAGTGGTCATGGGAAATGTTTTTCAATACCTTATAGTAATGGACACAGGACATGGAAAATATCATCAAAAATTATTAAACTGTACCGTCTAAGTTGTAAAGTATACTAAAACAATTGACAGTGTTTAGTAGCTTTGTTTCACTATCTGTATAACAGTTATAACAATGCTACCATCCACATAAAAAAGGTTTTAATATGCGATGAGGAAAGGGGAAGGAGGTTGGGTTTATGAGAGTCCTAATATTCTGTGTGTGACTTTGCTGTGACCTAAAACTTCTTTGAAAATTAAATGAAAATTCTGGAGACACTGGGGAGTGAAAGGGGGCAGGTGCCACAGTACAGACTGGACACCCGATACTGCAGTGATAAAAGGAAAAATGTTTAAAAAAAATTTTTTTTTAATTTTTTTTTGTTTTTTCCCATTTTTTGAATAATCCAATCCTTTAATTTTATTTTATTTCTAGTTTTTTTTTAAGTTTCCATGTATTTTAACTCTTATATTTAAACTTATCATTATTATTTCATTTTTCTATTAATTGCATTTGGCTATTATATGGGCTTCATCTTCAAGAAAGGTTTGGATCACAGAAGGATTACAGAGGGGGCAGGAGAGGATCATTGGTGGGGGTGTCTAGGATGGGGGTTTCATGGGGGGAAGTTCACCTGAATATACATGAAAGATATATAAAATTGTTCAAATGATCAAGAGGTTCGGCATGGTCACAGTGGGTAAACAATCACTCAATAAATGAGGGAATACAGAATTCCCAGCCTGGAGAGCTCTTCCACATTCTCCAAGGGAGCAGCAACAGCCACCCGAGTGCAGGGGCAGTGTCTGGCAAAGGAGGATGATCCACTGAAGGGTTCATGTTATTGATGAGTAGCCTTATGAATCTTTGCTCTTGTAATTGAAACTTAGCCTACTGTTATGGGGTGCCTAAGGGTTGCCACCTGATAGCCTCCTTGTTGCTCAAATGTAGCCTCTCTCTAAGCCAAACTTAGCATATGAATGCATTACCTTCTCCCCAGCATGGGACATGACTCCTGGGGATGAGCCACCCTGGTAGCAAGGGATTAATACCAAGTGCTACTGGCAATACGACTGGAAAAAGACCTTGAATAAAAGGGGGAAAAGGTAAAGACAAATGAGTTCATGTGGCTAAGAGACTTCAAAGAAACTCAAGAGGTCATCCCAGAGGTAAAGCTTATGCACACCTCAGTAGGATCTCATAGAACACCAAAGTGGCTATCACCCCACACAGGGGGGCTCCTGAGTGCTCTGGAGACACCCAGGTCCAATATAAGGGGGGATAGCTCTAGATATTGATGCCTTATGAGTGTGCTCTACTTTGGAATCTGTGCTCCAGAGAGTGACAGAGATGGACGTAAATAAGTCCTCCCTGCATGTGGTCCATCAGTCCCTTCTATTCAAACCTATAGGTGATGTTGGAATTTGTAGGTGTACTTCCAGAGACTGGAGCCTTTGGCCTGCCCATGTGCCAGCTGTGCCTGGAATCTCAGTGGAGCTGCAACTCCTACTCTACAGCTCAAGGGACTCACCCAAGTCACCTGGTGAGGAGACAATGATGGACAACAGCCATCCAAGGGAATGGTGAGAGCCTGCAGCTGCAGGCAGTATTATCCCATCCACTGTATCCATGGGATATAAGCCCCCTCTCACTTCGAGGTGGAGTGGACATCACCATCCCAAACTCCTCAGGATTGTGGGAAGTTCTATGGACTAGAGTGGACTTAATGGTATTCTGTTGTAGACATATTGTGATTCAAGCAATGGAAGAAATTGCAACAGTGAGGTGGAGCCAGTGGCCACTGGATGCTTTTTGGGCAGGGAAGGGAAAAGCAGTTGTAATACAGGGGCTCTTTCAGGACTTAAGAATTATCCTGAGTGACATTACAATGACAGATATAGGCCTTTTTACATCAGCATATAACATGCAGAACTGTGTGGGAGAGAGTGGTCTACAATGTGAACTATGGCCCATGCTTAGTGGCAAAGCCCCAGGATGTGTATATCCATTGTGGGTGATGTGCCACACTAATGAAGGATGTTTATGTGGGATGTTATGGGAGGTGTGGGAGGTGGGGAACATGGGAATCCCTGTAATTTTTGTATAACATTTATGTACTCTGAGCATCTTTCTAAATATATATATAAAAAAGACAGAGAACTAAAAGTGTCATAGAGGATGTGGAGAGATAGGAGCACTTATTCATTGTTGGTGGTAATGCAGAATGGTACAGCCACTGTGGCAGTTCCTAAAGAAGTTGAATATAGACATGTCACATCACCCTGGAATACCACTACTGTGTGTATACCCAGAAGAACTGAAAGTAGTGACATGAATAGACATCTGTACACCAATGTTCATAGTGACATTATTCATGATTGCCAGAAGTTGGAGACAACCCAGTTGTCCATCAACAGATGAATGGATAAACAAACTTTGGCCTATTCTTATGATGGAATATTATGCAGTTGTAAGAAAAAATGAAATCATAAAGCAGATGACAACATGGATGAACCTGAGGACATTATGTTGAGTGAAGCCAGCCAAACACAAAGAGACAAATACTGTATAATTGCATTACTATAAACCAAATACATTGTGTAACATACTATACAATTAAAAAAAAAATAGATATCCAGTACATTTAATTGAGAAATGTATGCTTTTATTCAGCTGTATTTTATTTTAAGTTTTTAATTGTTGATATTTTCAATTATTAAATGTACAAAAGAAAAGTATAAAAGGAAAAAAAGAAAGGATAGAGTTCACTGACCATGCTAGACATCTTTTGAAGCCCAAGGACTCCCCATACAGAGTGCCTCAACCTTGGGGAAGAAATGCTTCCTTTTAATTGAAAGCCTAAATGTCACCAGGACATCCCAGGAATAAATTCCATATGACTGCTGTTGCAAAATGGTGTGATTTGTTTCTGAGGATTGTTTCTTTTGAGCTTACCTGAATTTAATGTTTCAATGAGCAACAACACTATTTCAGGACATGACAAAATAGACTAATATACAATAACTGGTGCCTACAGGGGGAACACTAGAGAATCTAATGTTGAAGTCAGAGACACACCTAGAGGCCATCTTCCAGGCCTTGTCTACTCCCACTTCTATTGCTTGCACATGCCTCAATATGTTTTCATTCCATGGCCTGGTGCATATGTGGGGACTAATGGAAAGGCCTGGGCATCCCTTAAACCCAGAAACTGGAAACATGTAGCCCCAACTGCTTATCAGGTTGAGAACTCTCATTGGCAGTTCCCCACATGCTCATACATGAAATATAAAACGTTCAAACAACACAAGTCTCTCCTCTCCAAGGAGAAGCATTTGGAGCTTCCAACTTCCAACATTGGCTCAAGCAGTTGGCCTCCCTGGGAGACCAGCCATGATGGAGTCTTTTTCCTGCTCTTTTGGACAGTTTGTTTTGTGCAAGGAATAAAGTGTTCATTTACTAAAAGTTGTTCTTGTGCCTGAGCTTTTGTTCCCATGATGCACCATAGAGCAATTTGCTCCACAGGTTTTGGTCCTATAAGCAGAGTGTGGGGGGAAATATACAATGGAATGGGATGATTTTTTGGCAATTCTTTTCATCACTCTTGCATTCCTTTTGCACAGGAGCATTTTGGACAAAAGAGAACTGATGTCCTTGTGGTCTAAACTGAAGGTTAACCCCTTCCTTACCAGACTTGGTGGAGGTAATGACCAACAGATGGGGGACCTAAACCATGCTATTTATATCCTATGGAGGAAGGGTAGCAATAAATGGGACTTTGAGAATCTCCCCATGAATTCTAGGGAGTTGGTTTGATGTTTACACACTGAGATCAATGAGATTGGATCTTCCACTACCTGGGATACATAGAAAGGATCTCCAGTTGAGAACTTTGAGAAAAATATAAACTAAGAGGTAACAGGCTCAATAGGGACAATCTTCCTCTTCCAGATCCCCTCTGTTCAGTTGCCAAATATGGGCAGTAAAGGAGGAGGAGCAATTTGGAGAGCTCCTGCCTCCTCTTTCAACTATGAGAGAAAAGTCTGGCCCCCAGGAGGAGTATCTTAACCAAGACATGACGAAATTGAAAATAGCTGAGGATTGTGGCCAAGAACACTGACTATCCTCCAAGACCCTAGGCTATATGCCCCATTGCATATACAACTTGAAGGCATTGAACAAATCTTTATGGCATTTTTTGGTACAGGCACCCAGGTCAATATCATTCCAGTGGATGCAGAGGGGAGGTCTTGGGCATTCCACAAGTGTATGGTAATGGGAGGTTACCGCTACCATTTTCATTGATCCCTTTGGCCTTTGGCCACCCCTGTGTTCATGTTTCCTTTCATAGAATACATTGTAGTAACTGATATAATGCACCACTGCACATCCCAAGTATTACAAGTATAAACTCCCCAATCCCAACCAATTTCGTCTATCATGGTTAGAGAGCACCTCCAGTACTCCCACCTCCTTGCATTGTCCAACAGTAGCAATACTTCTTTCCTAGTGGAGAAAAGGAACTCATAGAAGACCTTCTTTCTGCAGCTGTCCTCTGTTCCACCATCTCCACTTATAGTAGCCTGGTGTGGCCAATGGAAAAGGCAAGTGGAGCATGGTAACTAATTGTAGACTATTGACATTTGAATGCAGAAATGATGTCTTTGGCACCTGCAATCCCATACATTGTTACACACTTGGAAACCATCATGGCTTCCCCTGATCTTTGATATGCAGTTTTGATGTGGCAAAAGACTTTTTTACCTTCCCACTCTGAGAGGAGGACCAGAAACAATTTTCTTTCCAATGCAAGATGTAAAGGGGAAGAATCTGGACTTCTGCTTGGCTCAATGAATTACTATCTGCAGGACTTTCTCACCCACTGATAAAGACTCTAGTAACCAAAATGAAATACTGTGTTCTCTAAGATCAGAAACAAAGCAACCATGTCTGTTCCTATTTTTCAGATATTTAGTCACTGACTCAAAGAAATGTCCATCACTGACCCATTAGAGGCAACTACAAAACCATATTCATTTATCTTAGAAGACTCCCAAATTTCACATATTCTCTTATTCCCAAGCCTATAGCATTTCCACCACTGACCTCCATAACTCAGCACTGATATACCCACTCATTTGGCCAAACTCCTCAAACAATAGCCCTCACAGATGTAAGATAACTGATGCCCATAAGCTCCCCAGTTGTGAATAAAGGATTCCCCATTGAAAACATTGTCCATTATGAATTTTCTGAAACTGCCCCAAGGGTTTTCATCCTAGTAAAGACTTTTCTCTCTTATTTCATGTTTTCATAGTTATCTCTAACCTGAGTTTTCTTTAGCACACCAAGGTTTCTGATTGTCTGTGAGATAGTGCACAGTGATTACAGACCTAGTGTTTCAATCCTGTGTATTTCACTTATTTTACTTAAATTATAAAGGCATTTCCATATTGAGTACAGACAGAATTTCTCACATTTGATTTCTCTGACCCTCCAATTCCATTAAGTTTATATTGTGAGTTTTCTCATATGTATATCATCAGGTCATCTTCTAAGGGATTTGCTACATAGAAGATATTCATATGGATTCTCTCCCTTATGAATTTTCCTAGATTATTTTAAGTAGTACTGATGACTAAAGACACTTCCATATTGATGGAAAAACAGTGTTTCTTCATAGTGTTTCTTCAGTTTAAAGGGACCTCTTTAAAGAGACTTCTATGGCTGAAGTCTCTTTCATATTCAAAGCGTTTATAGCATGAGTTCTCTCATTCCATCTAAGGTCAGCATGTTGCCTAAAGGCTTTCCCACATTGATGACATTCATAGGGTTTCTCTTCAATTTGAATAATCTCATGTTGTCTAAGGTTAGAAAAATTGAGATTTTCCCATTTAGATGATATATTTATAGTTCTTGTCCAGCGTGCATTCTCTCATGTTACCTGAGGGCATAACCATGAGTGAAAGTTTTCCCACACAGATGATATTTATAGGGTTTCAATGTGAGTTCTCTCAAGTTCTTTAAGAAAAAAATAATGAAATAAGACTGTCACACATAGATGACATTTATGGGGTTTCTCTCCATTGTAAGTTCTTCTATGTTGACTGGGGGCAGAGCAATGAAGAAAGGCTTTCCCACTCAGATGGCATTCATAGACTTTCGATCCAGTATGAATTCTCCAATTTTGTCCAAGTATAGAATATTGACTGAAGGCTTTTTCACATAGATGACATTCATAGGGCTTCTTTCTTCTGTGAATTATCTCGTGTTGATAAGAAATGTTGATGAAAAATCTAATGAAAACTTTCCCACATAGAAGGCAACCTTATGGTTTCTCTCCAAAATGAGTTTCATTGTTTTGTTTGTGGACAGAGATTTCAATAAAGGCTATAGCACTTCAATGGCTTTCACATGATTTACTTCTTGTAAGATTCTGCTTATTTTGATCAAAAGTTGACTAGTCACTGAGTATTTTCCAAGTGGTTTGCTAAAATATGATTTCTTTGTCATGTCAATTAATGCATGATGAGTCACTGTGGATCTGTAAGTGGAATCTTCCTGCAAATAATTACATTTAATGGAATTCTTTTGGGCATGAGATCTCTATTGTGGGGAATTAGATGGGAGATTATAAAACATTCATCCACATACATGAAAGTCTTCATTTCCCTACATATGAATCCAAGACTAATTCTCGAGTGATAGTAACCAATGAAAATCGTGCCCATGTTAGTTTCATATACACATTATTCTCCTCCATACATGGAGATTTGCTTTATTTTAGTATCCCAATTGCAGAGCTATCAGATCAATTTTGAGATTCAAGATGTTTCAAAGTTTATGTATGTGAACCATGTTTATGCAGTTGTCTCTTTATAAGACATTCGGTTAGAGTTTTACATTCAGTTTAATTTTTCCCTAATTTCAAACTATCAGAAATTTTTTAGCATTTAATCCCTAAATTAATTACAGTTAGTTGATTGTATTGAATTTCTAATTTATTCCTTCCCAGGTATCTACTTGGAGAACTAGGATTCATTCCAATGATGCTTACTGATGACATGCTGTTAGAAGTTTCTGTCCTGCAGATAAGTTGCATGAATATCATTTCTTGTTTTTTTAAAGTCATTTTTCCTTCCTGTAAAAATTGTGGGGGGATTGATAATGTATTTGACTGGGGTCTTAATTGTTCTTAAATGTCTGGGCACTGTGCACTTGGTCTCATCACTGCACCTTTAGGAGTTTATAATGAATCTGAAATTTCTCATTGGACTAGTCCCCACAATATATATTATGAGACAAAAAAGGATTTACCCAAGGAGTTCATGATTCTGGGTTTGTCTCTTTTGGCAGATTGTTGTTACCTTGGCTTGAGGTTAAGAAAATTGAAAAGTTAATTTGAAATCTATCACAATAGAAGAACTTACTGAATCTACTGCTTGAGCTAGAGCTGCACAGCAACAGGCATTAGCTTCATTACCTAAACTTCTTTTAGGCAATAGCATAACCAAACTTGATTATATATTTGCTGAACAAGGATTCATTTTGACACTGATAGCTGGAAAATGTGCTTACTAAAAATTTCTTCACTTAAGTAGCTCTGAAAATTCTAATACACTGAGCTAGTTTTCTATAAATCTAATTTTAACGTTACTCTTTGCACTTTGTTCCCCAAAGGATATTAACTAGAACTTCTTGATTTTGTTTACAGGAATAAGATAATGTCTCATCTGAAAGCAAAACCAGACAGAATGGTGTAAGGAGAACCTGTAAATATGTAACTTTCCTCAGAGACAAAAAAAAATTTTTTTTTCTTGTTATCCTTGAGTGGTTGGCTGAGAAAGGACTCATGAAAACCTTGCACATAGGCACCTGCACAACAATATCTAAACTGTGGTTTTTAAGCTGCTGAAACAAAGGACAAGTTTAATATGCTTGAGACAATGCAGAACTGAGAATTTGTACACATCTTCATCACAAGACCCCTGGAAGTATCACTTGGCTTTTTAATTTTTTTTAACGTATTTTTTTCTCACCTACCCCATTTTCTTTTTCTTTTGCCTATAAAAATCCTGTGTCCCATTCTCATTTTGAGCTGGTTTTGGAAAGATTCCCCCAGTTCCTTGCTTGTACACTTGCAATAAATCACTTTATCTCTGAGTGATGTATTTCTCTTTAGTGGCACCCGATCCAGCAGACCCTTCTATTGGAAATTGTCACATTTACATAACAACATTGCCAACACCACCTATTGTATTTGTGTCAATAACTCTGGGGACATTGAGACGCAATTGCAAGAAAAATTGAACAAGAACAGGCCTGTAAGCCTGCAACAAAAAGAAGCCAGGAGAGAATCCTGGGGCCTTAGCTCTGTGCTGCAAGGGCTTTTTGGAGGAAGCCTATTGTAGTAGTTTGATATTGTTTATAGATTATGTTTGTAAACTGGTCTATTCTTCTGGGCATATTAGATTGTATTAACTTCAGATGTTTCACTTTTTCTTGATTAAATTATGATTAGGGCTTTGATTGGGCCATGTCAGTAGGATGTTGAGCCCCTGCCCCCTTAGTGGGCAGGAACTCACAGAGAAAACAACATGTCAGAGGAAAGAATTGTAGTTTTGATGCTGGAGCCCTGGGAAATAAATACACGGAGAAGCAGATATGTGAGGAAAGACCGAAGTCTCCATTAGACATGGCAGAGGCCCCAGGAAGAGAGATGCACCATTTGCCTGATAGTTTACAGCTGTCCTTTTGGAGAGAGCAGGGCAGCTGAGCCCAGAGAGAAATGAGCCCAGGGAGAGAGACTAGACATCCCAGCCTACAGCTGATTTTGGAAGAAGCTGTGACCACAGAGCCTTAAGAGGAAGAGGAAGGCTTAACTCTCACAGATACCACCCGCCATCTTGCCCAACATGTGGCAAATGACTTTGGGTAAGAAAATACCTGTTATGGTACCTTGAGTTGGACTCTTCAGGGCCTGGTAGCTGTAAGCTTCTACCCCAAATAAATACTCTTTTAAAAAACCAGCAGATTTCTGGTGTTTTGCATCAGCACCCCTTTGACTGACTAGTATACCTGTCTACACACAGCAAAGACTCAGAAGGTGTGAGTGGAGGTTCGGCCTACTGCAGCAAGTGGCCTCTGCCTAAGCACCTGCCTATGAAATCCCAACTCTCTACCCACATCCTACACAATCTGCCTTTCTAAATGCTGATCCAAGTACCCAGTTCCAAGGACATTTCTTCTCATGTGATGATGCATCCAGAGAGCCTGCCTCCAAGCCCAGGACATGCCAGTCTCCATCTTATCTGGCTGGGATTTCTAGTCGTAGCAGAACTGATCAGATTCCCATTTTGGTTCCAGCTGCTGAGTTGAGGGGATGATCCCAATGCACAATACCTTTTGTTTTATGAAGTCTCATGTTTGAGCCATGGAGGACCTTGGCACCCATGGCTCCTGCATCCCCAGTGCTCTGGGTGAGCATTGACTTTCTGTGTTGGGCAGCTTCCAGTTTGGATCTGAGGGCTGAGGACTGAGCCTGGCATGGGAAGGTGCTGTGTTCATGTGAAGCTGGCCAATAATAAGAGTGCTATAGACTCACCCACAGTAATATGCCTGGTGGTAGTCGTGTGCTCAGTGGGAGGCTAGGTAAGGGGTCATCCTGGACTGGGCTGGCTAGAGAAGAGATGTTCCTGAGAGCTGGGCAGAAAACAAGGCCTTGGGTTTCCTCTTCATCCTAGTCTGGTATGCTCAGTGAAGTCCATTGGATGGACCTGGCAGGAAGGGACACCCAGGCTTGGCAGCTATTAGCTGGGGGAGCCAGCAGGAATACTGGTGGTTCTGGTTGGATGGTTGGGGAAAGATTGGTCCCTGCAGTGGTTGCATGAGGCACACATGGACTGGGAAAGTGTGTGTGTGTGGTCGTTGTGGGGTGTGGTGGGCACTTTCAGGTACTGAGCAGGCTGGGCAGGCTGAGGCAAGGCCAAGGGCACACCCCCTGAGGATGAATGACCTGGTGGGATGTCAGAAGCAAAGCAGAGGCCCTCTCTTTGTAACCAATCTAGCAGGGTGCCCAGGACCCTGAATTGCCCTTGGACTCTGGTTCTCTGGACAGGGAACTGGATACTGTCAGTGTGTTCTCACTGCCTGGCCTGCATATTAGCTGCCCTTGTCACCCCAGGGTGTTGATGCAAGCCAAGCAATAAGCATACCACTGCAGCTGGAGTGTCTTTGTGGCTGGTGCAGCAAGCAGGACCAGGCTCTGGGGCTCACAGCCCCTGCAGCTGAGTGAGTGTCCATAACACCATCCAGTGCAGGCTCCTGAAGGTCCAGACCTACCATTTTCTGCACTACTACCCTGAACATGACAGATTTTACTCATCTCTGAAGCTAAGCTGGGTTGAGCCTTGTTATTACTTGAATGGGAGACAGTCTGGGAACGTCAGGTGGTTTTGCTAGCCACATCTCTCTCTCTCTGTCTCTCTTCTTTTGGCCACCACCACCGAGAAAATGACTGCCTCCAACCAGTGCCTCATGCTCCTCCCCCCACCTGCATGGCCATCTACACCTCAACTCTGCCCACAGTGACACAGACAGGCAGCTGCATCCCAGCCCTTCTGTAGATCCTCCAGTCCCACACAAGCCCTGGTCTGGCCAGGACAGCAGAAACCCAGACTTCTAAGGCCAAGCCTCCTTACCTGCTAGACTTCTGTTCAGCTATCAGGCCCCCTTACCCCTTGGCACCTACAAACAAATGGTGCACACTGGCGCACACCTTTGGCGTACTCTGCCTTCCCTGGCACAACTGGGATAAGCCAAAGGAATACCCCTTCTCTTTGCCCTTCGGCCCCATCCTACACACTCCCCATGTTAACAGAATGCCCTGGGTTCTGGCATCTAAGTTCTTGGCTATATCACATAAAAGAATTTAAGGACACACCATATGGTAGGCAAGGGAGTAAAGAGTTTATTAAGAAACTCACAAAGACAGTATAGGCAAAAACAAGGCAAGCATATGGCAAGCAAAATAAATACAGTACTTAAATGAGGCATTCCTTTATCATATAGGCACATTCATTAAATAATTAGAAAATGAATTAAATTTAACAGGATTTTAACATGTTCAATACTCTCTGCATATGATCTAAAATAGAAGAGATATTATTGTATTCATCAGGTATATAGGTACCCCACTTAATACTAATCAATGCACAAGTTCCTCTTTGAGCTGCAGTAAATAGATCTAAGCTCTAGGTTTGCTATATAACACATGCTGTCTCTAAATGGAGCAGGCCATAATGCCAATTGTGTTTAAGTTCTACTCACATTACTCTGATAATCATTGCTCCACTTGGTATGTCCTTCACACAGCCAGCATACTGCAGCACTGTTGGTCCTAGAGAGAAGCTAAGAAGCTAGGATCCAGTGTTTCACC
Source organism: Cabassous unicinctus (assembly GCA_029593785.1). Lineage (NCBI taxonomy): Eukaryota > Metazoa > Chordata > Mammalia > Cingulata > Chlamyphoridae > Cabassous > Cabassous unicinctus. The sequence continues at coordinate 3,020 of JAQZBX010073634.1, read as the reverse complement.
AGTCTAGTGCATAGTGCCCTTTGGGACTATGAAACAGAGCCAGCCTAGAGGCAATGTACATTGTAAATCTGGACATATTGAGCCATTGCCAGCTGTTGCAGAAGCCCAAAACTGCAACATTATCTTCATTCACTTCAGGAGCATGTCCAGATGTGGTAGATACTTTCATTGTTTTAGGGGTTATAATGACCAACCTAGCCAATAAATCAAATAGATAGGCACCATGCAGGGTATTTGGGACTGGTTTGAATGCATAAGAGAGCTGAAAATACTGAAGTCTATCTCTTTTAATTTTATACACTTTCTGAACACTTCCAGTGCAATATATAACATATCAAATGAAATTAAATATTTTTAGTGCTTTAATTTTTACTTCTACACCTTTACCATGATTACATAAATTAACAGGTATTTTACTTTAGCAGTTCAGGGACTACTTTCTCCATTATTTTATGAAAACCTAAGATTCCCAATGGAATCTCTGTTACTACCACTTTAATATCCAGATTGAGGTGGCCTCTGATAGGTTTCCCTGTTAGGAAGTTACTTTTTGTTATTAATATCTGTTTAGGTTTCTAATTAATAATGGCTTCCTGGAATTAGTCATTTAAATGCTTCAGTTTAGAAGAGGATTTACAAACTTCTTAAAATTTGCCATAACCACATAGACTAGTTACTTCACATTTAAATAAGCTTATAAATTACAGTTAGCAACCAATGAGAATTACCTTTACCATTTAAAGTTCTGTCTTACATTCCTCATTGTGTTCTATGAAAACTAGTCATTTCACTTTAAGACAGATCTACATTTCCTTCTTTAAATATATTTTCATTAGGCAGAAACTTACAACTTTCATCTTAAAGACTTAGTACATATGTTAATTTATTTTATTAGTATCCTTTAAAACTATGAAGATTACACACAAACCATATAAAATGGAAATCATTATAGTCTATGCAAGAAATGTTCTTTTACCCTGCTTCATAGGAGGTTTAAAAATCTATTTTCTTTAAGAAAATTCTAAAACTTGACAACCTTAAAAGCATACTGACTACTAGATTCGGGAATATGTTATAATTGTTTAATTTGTTTTAATTATATTTTAGAAAAATCTTTCCATAACTTTCAAGGACTTTTTCCTTTGCTAACTGAAATTTGAAAATTGGATTATTAAATACTTTCATTGTAAGTCTCTTAATGGTTTAAATTGGACAATTACAGGACAAAATATGATTCTTAATTCCCCAGCCCAGTAGATAAAATTTTAAGCTAAACTTACATTTTTCTATCTTGTCACACCTAGCCCTTCTACCATAGCTCTTGAAAAGAGAAGGCCGTGGGGGCTGGGTAGGTCAAAGTGCTTAGGAGAAACTTTTTTCCCTTTCCCAATAGTTTCTATATTCAGATTTCTATATGACCTTTCCATCCTGCTTAGCCTAGTTTGTGTTCCAAGAATATTCATTCACACATACAAGTGCATATTTAAATTTTAACAATTTGAATAGAGCTCTTTTAGGAATTTTCATTTAATTTGATATTATCATCCCATTGTATGAAAACATTTGCAGATAAATAGACAGACACAAATAGAGTTAGACACAAACACAAAACTCATTAATGTTATTTATAATTTTCATTCTCTTACAAAATAAGTTTATTTGTAAAATAACATTTAAACGATCTCTTTGAAGGCTATTTCTGATTATTCTAATCTGCACTGTGACCAAGAACTTTTGCATACAAATTCCACTCATTTTACTTTTTGGCTTATAACCAAAATTTTTCCAATGCTTTGAAATACAATCTACAACATTTTCCTTTACTTTATTTCCTGTAGCCATTTGATATTATTTATGAATTCAAAAAGAATGATATAGATTATGTTTGTAAACTGGCCTGTTCCTCTGGGTAGCATACCCTTTGATTGTATTAGATTCAGCTGAGATGTATTTGATTAAATCATGTTAAGATTAGGGCTTTGATTTGAACATGTCAGTAGGGTGTGACACAGGTTTGAGTCCCTGCCCCTTGGTGGGCTATATAAATGTACACTCACTCACAAAGACACACAGAAGAAGACACAAGAGCTCTATAGATACAAGAGGAGAGGCCCAGAGAGAGCTGAGCCATTTGCTTGATAGTTTACATCTGACCTTGTGAAGAGTCAAGAGAAGCTGAGCCTGGAAAGAAATAAGCCCTATACCAGCCTACTTATGAGATTGGAAGAAGCTGGGACCACAGAGACTTAAGAGGAAGAAGGGAGGCTGAACCCTCACAGAGTTTAGCAACCCTCTTTGGTGAGAAAGTATCTCTTATAGTACCTTGAGTAGAACTCTTTAAGGCCTTGTAACTGTAAACTTCTACCCCAAATAAATGTCCTTTAAAAAGCCAACAGATTTCTGGTACTTTGCATCAGCACCCCTTTGGCTGACTAAAACATTTCCCATTTTGACTTTGACAAACCTTGGATGAGCAACACTTTTTCCAGTATAAACTCACTGAGCTCCTTGGAGTTTCAGGAAAACTGGTTTTTCTCATGAATTGCTACTGGCATTTCTTTTGGCCTACTCTTGTAGAGGTCTTAGAAAATGCCTGTGAGAGAGAGCTCATTTTATCACCCTGCCAGGGTCTGAGTTTTCCTGTTAAACTAGACATTAAGAGAACACTAAGAAGCAGGGACTGATCTGTGTCTTACAGGCAAACAGCCACAGGGTCCCCAGAGATAATGTATTAATAGCAATCTCAGGGCCTCCCAGCAGCTGAGTAAGGAACAAACCTCCAGGCCTGGCCCAGAGTGAGATTCTTGGGGGCCTCATGAATAAAACAAAAGAAGGTACAGACAGGCTTTTTGATTAAAAAGCCTAGTCCCACCAATCTTCATAGGATGTCAGTGAGCATTACTTGCCTCTTTGTCTTCTGGCTGGCTTGCCAAATATGTTAGTGGAATGCTCTCATTTCTGGGCTTCTAGGTTCTTGGTTATGTCACATAAAAGAATTTAAAGACACATCATAGGGTAGG
>JAQZBX010073633.1:0-14878 GCA_029593785.1 Cabassous unicinctus | reverse complement strand
TAAGAGCTTTTCACTGCGTTGCTAACCTGGGTTGCAAACTGCAAAGTCAGGAAAAGGGTCTTGTGTTTTCGGTAGTGGGGACAGAGGAAGGAGCATGCTGTAGCGTGGGATGAAAAACTTGTACAGCATCCTTAGTTTTTCCCATACACCCATTTTCTTCCTTTCGACAAAAGCTCTATCCAGAAAAGAAAAAAAAAAAAAAGAAAACACTTCTGGGCACCGACTGTGAAGCAGTCACCTTGCTATGCAGTGGGATCCATGGAGAATCAGAACCCGTAGGGCTGAGAGAGGCGGGAGCCCAGCTCCTGCTGCTGCGTCTTCCTCCCTCGCAATTCTTTCACACCGTGAGCCGGCCATGACAAGTGATTGAGAGCTACATAAAGGTATTTTAACCTCCTCTTGACCCTGGTTTTCGTTCATAATGAAATGAAATGCACCAGCCTCCCGCCGGAAGCCGGAGTCTTTGGCCGCCGTGCTCTTTTGGCAGCAGCATCTCATTTGGAACGGCTCGGGCCCTCCTGGGCCCTTTGTCAGGAGTGGTGGGGATGAAGTTTCTCTGTTTAATGATTGTCATGAAAACTCCTCCGCTCACAGCCTAAGGGAGAACAAGTGAAGGGTTAGAGTGGAGTCCAAATAATCAGGCACAGGGCACGCCAGGACCTGTGCCAGGCAGTCCTTGGTGGTGGTGGGGTCTGCTGAGCGATGGGGCCAGGCGGAGCAGACACAGTAATTAATGGGGAGGAGGGGCTGCTGAAAATGAGAGGAAATGCTGCAAAACAGAAAAGCACAGTCATACATTCCTATAGACAAAATGGATTAAATAATCTACTTAAAACCTTTTTGCATTCCAATGAAACCCAAGTGAAAATTCAAGCAAATCAGCTCAAACGATTTCTGGATCAGCAGCTTATCTTCAGGCTATGAAACAAAGTTTGTTTGTTTTAACCCCTAGAAATGATGCCTAGAACTCCCATTTTAGATAGGGTGACTTATTTGCTGATTTGCTCAGGGACAGCCCAGTTTACACCTTGTTTTATAATTACATCATATTAGATATGATTATAAGACACAATGCAAGACACTGGAATAGATGAAAGGCAGAACTGTTCCTTACAGTTCCCAATGAGAGAAGGCTGCCACACAGGGCCACATGGTGGGTTACACCCCAGGAAAGGGTAGCAGCAAGCTGAAAATGTGTGCACTGCTTAGGTATGGCAAGCCAAGTGGAATTAATTAGGTACCCTGGTTTTTTTGTGGGCTGGATATTCTGAATAATTCTGAGGGCTCTTAGGCAGAAGGGGCTATCCCAAGATGCTTGCTATCTGGGGCTTCCTGCAGTCGGGTGTGTTATAGCCCAGACGTGTTAGAACCCGGTAGAAAGATGGTTTGGGGATGTGGGCTGAGCCAATTGCCCATGAGGAGGAATTGAGAGTTTTTAGCCATACCCTCCAAACTGGAGTCAAGGCTGCACTGATGAAATACTATATTATATACCTGGGGCCTCCATGTCTCATCTCTTTAAGCATTTGTCCTGGATATTTTAAACAAAGCATTATTATTAACAGTTGCATTGCAGTAAGCCAGGATGGGTTCGCTAGACTTCAGGAGTGGGTGCATTGAGTACAGCCGTCAGCAGACAGCTTCCAGCTGGCAGCTCTTTCTGGCTCTGCCTCAGCTGCAGAGAGCTGCCTCCCCAAAAGTTATGCCCCTTCCAGGTCAGCCCCCAACTGGTCACTAAGTGAGGTGAGGTGTAAAGGTCCAGCCCTTTCGGCCCAATGTGGGGCCCCTCTGATGGGCCACACTCACTGCAGAGTTCCCTGCTGGGGTGGCCGAGGCTTTGTCAAGCTGCAGCACAGTTGACATCTTCCTCTACCAGATCCTGCCTCATTTTTCTTCCTCGAATGAGCCTTGATCTCAAATAAACATCTTGGACCCAAACTTCTTCTCAGCATCTGCTTTTGGAGAATTCAACTTGCAACACAACATAACTAACCTCTCCCTTTCCAGGACAGTTGGTAGGGGGCTCTCTGAACAAAGAAAGTGTGTCAAGACCCCAGCAGCTAGGGAAAGGCAAATCTTCCCAATCTGGGATCATGGTGAGAGGTGATTTGATAGCTGTGGCCCCTGCCGGCCACCTGGTATACCAGCCAGTTGTACAGTGACCCTTGCCTCAATTTGAGAGGTGTCCAAAGTCTCCAGACCACCAATTAGTGGGAAGCAGGGAAAATTTTAGTGTAGGTATATGTGAAATATTTATGGGAAATAAAGGATGAGTAATCTTGCCACATAGCATATAGAAATGTCTAAATATTCTTGTTACAGTGATTTTGGTATGGTGTACAGATCTACAATTATTAAATTATATTATTTGGCAACACTTTTAAATTTTACAATATATATTTTGGCACTAGTTGGCTCAAAAAAGGAATGTCTAATGAAAAATCAAATACTCTATTTCATAAGAAATTTGATGGTGAAATGATAAATTACAAAATGTTGACTTTTACCATCTAACGTGGAGACCACGTGGAACCCAGAAGACACACAAATTGACTAAAGAAGTGGCAGCATTTCTTCCCAAAGACTGTGCCTGATGCTGGGAAAGTATGCTATAAAGCATGGCTTTTCATTTAGGTCAAATAACTGCTCCTCTAAATTAATTTTATTCTAAATTACTTTATTCTAAGTTTTTTTGTGTACATAGAGAAATGAGGTGACAGCAGTGTGTCGCCTTCATTAGCAGAAAAGCTTTAAAAAAATTAAATGACTCCAATTTTATATAAATATATTTAGATGCTTCAAATCGGTAAACAGTCATTTTGAATCATAAATCCATTTCTTCACCCTGTTCATGGAGACAAACTAAAGTATTTGGATTTTCATTTTGTTGAAGGTAAAACATCTGACTTTACTATAGTCAGATGCCATTATAAATTCAGTTAAATGAATGAGTGCTACTACAAAGTCAGTGTAAAAGTTCAAACTGAAGATAAAGTTGTCTTTGCATAACAATATAAATACAAATTTTGATGAAACAAAGGACCATGATAAATCCATATTCTTTCTTAAAAAACCTACGGAACAGAAGTTTACCTGGAATTAGTTGTGGTGCAACTAATTCATACTTGTCCTCAAATAAGTTGTGATATTCTACTAATCAAAATAGTAGCAGTAGTTGTAAGAATTCATAAATAAATATATATATATGTACATATATACACACACACCCATTTAGAATAATTACATACTTTTTGTGAAGAATCTGATTTCAAATACAAGGCAGTGTGTGCTTTCTCTCTTTGCTGCCTACCATAAGTAGGATGTTAGATATATTTGGGCTTTTGAAGAAATAATTTTTAAATCAGCCTAAGTGTACTGCAATGGAGTTGTATAAATGAGCCCTCTAAATTAGTGCTACATTTATCCAAATCATTTTGAAATCTTTTATTAACATTTTCAATGAATGGCAGGCCAAAAACCTTTGGCTTTCCAAACTTTTAGCAAATTGGAATTATTGGTAACAAGGCTTGCAAAAGGAAATACACTAAAATTTATCCCCACAAAAGCAAAAAAGAAACTCAACAGATTAAATGACGAGAGCTCAAATCATGTGCAAGATTTCATTCTGAAATTCTGCAATTGCAATTTGGACTATCTCAAATTTTAGATAGAATTTTTTATGGAGCTTTTATTTTTAACTGGATAAATTTATATTATTCACCAGAACAGAGTGAAACTACAATTTTGAAAAATATAAATTTGGCAAAGAATAATAAATAGACACTTAGTTAATAAGCTTTGCCTTGTAAAAACATTTTGAAGAAAGGTGCTCTGAATAGAAGCAAAAAAGACAGTATCCTAGAAAACATATTAGAATTAGGAATATCATCTATTTACCAGAATTTGCTCTGACCTCTAGTGAACATTAAGTACACTAGAGACAATATAGTCTCATACATATGGTCTACAGAGAAGGGTCAATTGAGGTTCATTTCAAATGTATTAGATATAAAATGCAAATTTGGAGAGAATTTCAGATAATTTTATCTTAAAATTTAACATAGCAAGACCATATTTAAAAAAACATTCTTTAGAAAAATAGAAGCACGGTATTTGAGACAAACATGTTTTAAGAAACTGCAGAGGGTGAATCCTTATTCTGATTGTTATTTTTCAATGTTTAGCTTATCAATATAAAGTTTAAATTTTTACTTTGGATACAGATATGTTATTCTACTTCTTAGAAAAAAAGTCTTATCTTTGAAATTGTTTTGAATATAACTCTTTTATGGGTCCATCAATTTAATAAAACTAATCTGATAGTCAAAACTGTACAAACTCTACAAAAAACTCTACAAAAAAGAGTTTTGAGCCTCCTTTTACACTCAAAAGTATCGTGGTCTGAATGATAAATTCTATGGTCACCCTATTACAGGTTCATCAGATTCCACACTTAAAAGAAAATGAATGTTCTCTGGTTCTACTTGCTAGGGTCTCATAGGACCAAAGGCTCCCAAGTTTGGAAAGACTCTCAAAGAAAAGTTGCATTTACTTTCTTCCCTAAAGTTTTCAAACTTCAGTGTGCATGAGGACTAGGAATCTAATAAAAATACAGAATCCTGTCACCTTCTCATAACCATAAGTCCAGGATGGGGGCTGAGAGTCTGTATTTTCACCAAGACCTCCCCCTCTCCCAAAGAGATTCCTGGAGTTCTGAACCACACTTTGAGAAAGTTATCTGGCCAATTCTCAAATCAACATCTAAAAGCTTTTCATGGTATAGAGATGAAATCTATACCCCTGTAGTTCCATCTGTGATGCTGACAGCCACAGAGAAAAAAAATGGAGCTCTCTTCCCTGATGGGCCTTCTGATATGGTGAGACCACAGGCCTCCTTTCCCTGAGCTCTCTCTTCTCCAGGTGTGGTAGTTGGAGGCTTTTATGCACCCAGAAAACCATGTCCTTAGGGCTAGACATTCCTGAGGGTGTAAACCTATGGAAGGTGGAAGCCTCTTTTGATTAGGTTACTTCAGTAGGGTGTGAACCAGCATGAGTCTTAATCCTCTTACTGGAGTTCTTTATAAAAGGGATGAATAAGAAGAGAGACACAGAGAGAGACCTACAGAAGCTGAGAGAGAAAGCCCTGGAAGCCACAAGCTGAAAGCCACGAAACCCAGAGGAGAAGGGAGAGAACAGCAGATGCCGCCATTATGCCTTGCCATGTGACAGAGAAGTCCGGGATCGCTAACAGCCAGTCTTGGGGGAGAAGTCATTACCTGATTATGCCTTGATTTGGACATTATCATGGCCTCAGAACTGTAAGCTTGCAAACAAATAAAATCCCCATTGTAAAAACCAACTCATTTCTGGTATATTGTTTTCAGCAGCTTTTAGCAAACTAATACACTAGGCTACCTAATTCAATCACTGCCATTCTTTAAAACACAGAACACACTTACAACCAAAAACTCAAACAAGACTATCTGGAATAAAAAGTATTCCCCCAAAAGAAGGATTAGGGTGATATGGCTCTGGAGAAAGGTGGGTAGAAAAAATTTAAGATTTTAGCTGACAATAAACTCAATATGAGTCAATAATGTTACTCAATCATTACAAAAAGGAGGAGGAGGAGGAGGAGGAGAAAACAGAAAAATCTCCACCTCTGGCTGTGAATTTTATCAAATGAGAGAATGTTGATTACTCAGTCTTCACCAATACACCTTGCTGTTTACCATTTACACTCCTTTGATCAAATATCTCCTATTTCCTGGAATACCAGCTCCACTCCTCCTCCAAAGCAATCTGCTATTTTCAAGACCATTCATCTTTAAAGATTCACCTCAACCATCAGGGATTTTCTTAACCCCTCTCTCCTTTGAGGACCCACTGACCCCATAAATTCATACATTTCATTATACCTGTTTGTTTACATCTCTTACTGTATTTACACCTTCTAATAGATAATTTGCTTGGATGTTACATTCATTGTTAGTTGTCTCTCTCTCCAAGAACATAAGCTTCATGAGGGCAGACCTTTTGTTTATTTAATGTCATACCCCAAGTACCTGGAAGAGTACCTGGCACATGGTGGATACTAAGTAAATATTTATTGAATAAATATCTGAATTTGTATGGTTTCCCTCTGACTGACTATAAGTACCTGAGGGCAAGAACTATGTCCTATTTATCTTCCTATACAACACAACACAGTGTGCACTCAACAAATGTTTGTGAAAGGGGAAAAAGAAAGAAAAGGAGAAAGGAATGGATGATTTTGTCAATTGTAAGGGCTTATTAAGGCATTAAGGAAGAGGAGCAAATACTAGAAAGATAAGCTGGACCTATCCTAGGAGGCCTTGAAGATCTTCAAAACACCTTGCACATTTCATTGTGCATCAAGTAAGGGTATAACGAGATGCCTATGGCCCTTTCTCACTCTGGATTTTGTAATTTCCAGGTAGAGGCATTTGCTTATCTCTGGTCTGCCTGCTTTGTTCCCATCTGCCCCATCAAAGCCCTGTACCCCCACCTCTTAAACGGGCCAACTCATCCACATGTTTTCTCAGAGCCCTGCACTGTATTTAATTCAGAGCCAGAAACTTAGGCTCATTCACAGCAGCTGCATGCTCCCACATAATCTCTTCACCCATCTCAGGCTTCAATTTTCTCTTAACCATGTTCATTCTACCCTATTCAGTCCCAAGATCACTCTCGTCGACAGAGCAGACAGGAGTAAATGGGAAGAAAGGAGTTCTGCTCTCTTTCCACCATCCATCAACATCACACTGTTGGCCTCAAACAGGGAGCCTCTTCCTCACTTGTTCTTGCTCAGACCTTAAAGGGCCTCTGTCATCCTTAACACATATTTTTTTCATAAGCCTCAGCTCACTCTGGTCTTTGGTCCTTCTGGTCTTTGTTTCCAGCCCTTGCCTCTCTTTCACATAACCTTTGGCAACGGGATTCTCGCTCTACTTTTTGACACGTATCCTTTCTAAAATCTGAATTTCTCAGAGTTAGTGCAGCCACGTTGGCCTTAGCCCTCCCCTTTAGTCTTTTGCGTGAATGACACTTGTGATTACAAAAACAGAGTTGTAATTTTGAAAGTTTACCAATCCGTTTGAGTGCCCTCTTCCCTTTCGGGGAATAGAATTATAAACCATCTTTTCTTGAATTCATTAATATCTGTTCTCTACAAGTATGGAGCACATGTCTTACATTCCAAGCCTTCTCTCTTCTTGGCTAGCACAAATCCTAAAATGACACTGTCACTTTTTCTCAAAATGCCCATCACTTTCCTTCTGCCATGGGAAAGAGGCATGAGGACCAGTTAGTCCTCTCTGACAATGGTCTCTTTAAAACATGCCAAGGGACCAAATGAAGTAGGTAGCCATGAACTTGAATGAGAGGGACACTTGCTAGAGATATTGTGGACATAGAATTGATAAACCCTTCCAATCAATTATACAGGAGTGAGAGCGAGAGAAAATTGTTGAGGCATACAGGTGTCCATGTCCAGGTGATCTGGAATATGAAGTAAAGAGGAAAAAGAGCAAAGATGTTTAATGATGGACAAGAGTTGAGATAGCGTCTTTCATTTAAAACTGATTTAGCACTTACCTTGCCATTCTCCTACCTTGCACACCCATTGACCTTTTGTTTCCATTTCCTAAGGCTTCTCAAGTAAAGATGATGAAGTGGTTCCACTGAAACAATGGGAGTTTATTAACTTATGGTTTGAGGCTGGGAAAAAGTCCAAATCTAGGCATTATCAAGACAATACTTTCTCTCCAAACACTGTGGCTTCTGAGACTGGCTGCCAGCAATCCTTGGTCTTTAGTTTGTCACATGGCAAGGCACACAGAGTTGTCTCTGGGTTCCTCTGATGTTCAGCTTCCGGCTGCTCCATCTGTGGCTTTCTTTTTGTCTGTCTCAATTTTCTTCTCTTATAAAGGTCTCCAGTAATAGGATTAAGACCCATCCTGATTGAGGTGGGACACACCTTAACTCAAGCAGCCTCATCAAAAGGTCCTACTTACAATGGGTTCACACCCACAGTAATGGGTTAAATTTAAGAATATGTTTTGTGGGGTACATACAGCTTCAAGCCATCACACCGTTTAAAAGCACTTACCCCACCAGTTTGTCCAAAACCTATCCTGTGAAATAGACATGGAGGTAGAGATTTGTGCCAGGTTGCAACATCAGTGAACAGCAGGTTAAACTGTCCTATCTCCCAGAAGCTCAGTGCTTCTTCTTGCTTTTCCAAGACGCTATTGCTCATAGCACTGACAGCCATCTGTGGGGATTAAATGACAGGCATCACCAAAACTCTTTTTGTACCACAAATGTGCTTCCATTGGCAGGATCTGTGTTCGTTCACAACTGGCCAGCTGGGTCTGATAATCTTATCCCAAGAGTCATCCCATCCTTCACTACCATAGCTGGGCTTAGTCAATTAACTGTGAGAAATGCCAAGACATTAAGAGAAGTTCTCTTCCAGGGTGTTTCTCCTTTTCTACTTCTTATCTTCCACTTCATGCACATTGAGCAGCAAACACATTAGTCCCATAATCTCATACTCTGTCTTTTCTTGCTCACTTGCTCTCTCAAACGTGCACACTCATCACTGCCATACCTTGCTGTGGTTTGCTTGCCTGAAATGCCCCTGCACCCTATCCCCCATCAAACACCATCATACCTATTTCTCTCTATGAAAATCTTATTCCTCCATTCAACCCATCCATTGGCCAAATATTCATTGAATGACTGTTATGTGCAAGGTGCCATTCAATTTACTGGGAATACAGAATCGAATAGACAAAGCTTCTGAACTCATGAAATTTAATTCTATGGTCTTTAGAATGCTTTACTATCCACACTAGGGCTCCATTTTCCTTAAATACCACAAACTTCACCTTTATGATCACACCACCATCAACTCATTCACCCAGGCTAGAAATATGAAACTCATCCCTAACTTATCACTCTTGGTCTTCATGTAATCACTTACAATGTCCTGTTTTGTTTTGTTTTTAATCTCCTCAGAATATCTATTCCCTTTTCCCCACCCCTGCTTAGGACTCATCACAGGTCACTTAAGCTAATGAAATCACCTCCAATCTCCTAACTGCTTGCTCTCCCCTCGGACTTTGCTCCCTCCAATCTGTCTTCCACAGAATCACCCATGATTTCTTTAAAATAAAAATCAAATCATTAGGTCCATTCCCTGTTGTTAACCCTTCAGAAGTCAAAGCTACTTGATATGGCACACAAAGCCCTCTTACATCTCTTGCCTCATTGCTTTCCATAGAGTTTTTATCTCATATTTTCCCTAGGTCATCAGTGTGTGTGTGTGTGTCCAACTGAACTTAGAGTTCTGTGGTGGCTGATTTGTACATCTTTGTGGCCTCCATACCTAGCACAGTGCCTGACATATACAAATCCCCCGTAACAGCTTTTGAACGGAACTGATTCCCTGCTTTTATTTTGCATTTATATGAATCTTTTCTCTTAAGCTTTCATGTGTTTGCTTTTTGCTTCTTCAGCTTTCCAGTGCATCCCTTTGGGTAGTCATTAGAGCTGTTTACAGATGGTCTTGAGTTCTCTTCCTCCTTCCAGGTAGAATGGTGCTTTCCCACTCCCTTTAATGTTAGAGATGACCATGTGACTTGCTCTGGCCATTGAAACATAAACAGAGATAAGGTGTCCCACTAGAGAAAGCATTTAATGTACCCTCTTGCGGCAGCCATTGCTGAAGTACAAGTGGAAATGGAGCCTTTTCAGCCTCGGTGCTTGAGTGAGAGTAGTAGATTCTCCTGCTAACCTGTGCCCAAAGTATATCAGGAGCAAGAAACTGACTTATTACAAAACCACTGAGATGTGGAGGTTGTTTATTGTGTCACAGAACCTTGCCTATCCTGACTGCTATCATCCCTGAGGAGAGGAACTCTACCTCTTATCTTTGTCTCTCTCAAGTGCCATAGTCAAAATAGACCAGCACTATAAATATTTTATTTAAATTTTGATTTCTCTTTTTTTCCTTCTTCATGCATGCCCAATTTCAAGCATTCCTCTTAAAAAGCACAATTTCTGCACCATTTTGGCACGACTATGGTTTCTAAAATAAGAAAATGAAAGTTTCTAACCAGTTCAAAATCTATGAGCTGATCACATTTTTATAGAGACAGGAATGGATCCCTTCTGATGACTGTATATGACTGAACAATTTCTAAAGCTCAGCTGTAGCCAGTGGTCTCCAGGGAATGAGACGGGAGACTGAGCACACGCTGCATCTCTGAGTGGTGAAGCAAAGGGGTTGTAATAAATCAGTTCACTAGAGGATGTGGGCATCGCAGCACGGGTTTCCCGGTATCCTCTGCCCACAGCAGATGGCATAACAATGTGGCAATAAACCTAATGAAAGTTTCCCTCCACTTGCCTTTATATGCCTTTAAAAACCCTCACTTTTTAGCATATAATTCTGTGAGCAGGGAAAAAAGTCCTTTTTTGTATGATTCTTTTTGAACTCCATGGTTTAATAATGGAATATCCAAGAAGAAAAGGGCTCCAGAACAGAGCGTCTTCCTGAAAGAAATGCCTAACTGATGCTCTCTGCAATTCTTCCAGTAACCTGCAAGGCGTATTTTGTTCTTTCTTATGGAAACTGATTAAATAGCATTCCAATCTTATTTCATACACATCAGCAAAGAGCTGGGGACTAGTTCCAGCAACAGTTCACGGAGTTAAAAACAGAACAAAAGACCCACACTCATAACATTTTCTCCCACCTAGTAACAGTTCTAGCAGAATTCCCATTCCCTCCTGCAGCAGCCAAACGTCCAAACAGCATGCCCTTTCCGAGAAATAGGCCCTACAAACCTAATCATGGTCCATCTGCTTAACATCCAAAAGAGAAAATTAAACTTGCAGGCCCTATTTCTATGATTATATGTGTCCTAAAATCGACTTTTAAAATTCCAGTTAGCGTTATCACAAATTCTGTACGTTAACTCGAAGTTTGCATTTTTATAAATGCCAAATGTTTTGATTTGAGGGGTGGGGAGGCATGTTTATGTTTAATATAACTGCAATTTAACTTCTTAAAGATACTTTCTGAAAGACAACCAAATCTCCAAATTAAAAATAAGCTTCTGGGCTGTTTTAGAATGTGGTTTTTTTTTTTAACCAAATCAATCTAAAGAAAAAAATCCAGTGTTTTCCTTCAACCTAAACAAAGGGTTTAGGGACCACAGGAAATACTTCCCTAGTGTAAAAACACACAAAACTAATGTGGGTGCTCTGGCCTGTTTCAGGAGTAGAACAAGAACTCCGCCCAGCATCACCCCAAACTACACCCAGCAACGGGGCGAGACCTTCATGTCGTCAGGCTGACGTGGGATGGCTGCTTTGCACATCTTACGCTCAATCCACATAATGAGGAGCCAAAACCACAAAGGAAAGGACTGACAGACTTAAATACACTGATGTTTAAGAGGTTGACACTAAATTAAACACTACTACTAAATTAATAGATAAAAATTGGAAGAATCTTTGCACTATAAATCCTCAACACAGAGCACTCTTTCACAAATCAACTATATGCAGATGCACGACCCCCTACCCCCTCAAAATTAGTAAAGGATATGAAAAGGAAATTTACAAACCAAGAGAAAAAGAGAGGTTAACCTCCTTAAAGGACATTTTTTTCCACTGAGCATATAAGTAAAGATTTTAAAAATCATTAACAGTATTGGGAAGGTAGAGGAAAAAAAGACACTGCCACACACTTCTGGTGATGATAAAATATGGTACCTCTTTTTCAGACAGTAATTTGATGACATGTATCAAAATTCCTATAACTGTGCATTCTCTTAAACCACCAGTTCTAATGCTAGGTGCTTGTCCTCATTAAATCATTAGACAAGTACCTGCAAGGATTTTTATTGCAAAGATTTTTACATACACACACAGATAGAAAAAGATCTTGAAGGATCCACACTAAAGAATTAACTAAGATTAACTGTTAATAAAATCTGAAAAATCACTAGTACTTTTTAAAACAAAAAAAAACCTCACTGGTATTGTCTAAAGCTTCTATAACAAACATGATTACTTTTGTAACAATTTGTTTCTTTCCGTTTTTCTTCTTTTTCAGGAAAAGCATTTAAAAACAATAGAAATGGTGACTGGAATTTTAGGATTTCCTTACCAGAATTACCCAAAACTCACATTTTATTCCAATTGATTCACTAGGGCAGATTAAATGTGAAAATCAAAATGAAAGGTTCCCTTAGGAAGCTCATTTTGCTTCTTTTCTGGTCACTTCCACCTATGTAGAGAATTGTTCAAGAAAGATGTTTACAACCCCATACATAGTCTACCTAATTTCACCCATGAAGTCACAGTTTTCCATACCTGCACCATTTTTTATTTTTAATGTAACTTGACACCTGAACAAAATATTTATTTTGGAGTACAGTGTAAGAGTAACTGAGACCAATTTTCCAGAGTCCCAAAGTAAGAAAGCATTCCTTTTCCCAATGTCAACCCCCGGTTACACACTGGAAAATAGAAGCAAGTGATGAATACCAAGGCTAGACACAAAAACTAGAACATGACAACTGTGAGGTGTCCAGGCTGGCAGGTGCGGTGGTGAAGTGGCAGCATGCCACAGCAGTAAAATGCCTGCAAACAACCGCACATTTACAATCAGTTTGGCGGTGTTTCCAACACAGGCTGGGGGATTTTGTTTTCCCCATATAAGGCAATGACAAGGATTTCAAATGGACCAAGCATTTTATATTGAGTGTCAACAGCACTAAGACGCAGCTTTAGCTGGCAGAGGAGAACCCAAGAGTATCTGCATTATTTACTCCAGAGAAACTGCCTGGGCACCATCTGTTCTCAGAAATCACTACCACCCCCACCGCCACCATCAGGCCCTTGCTATAGCACACACTGGGCAGTTTCTCTGAGTCCCCATCATATGCTTTGACTCAAGAACGTGAAGTCTCCATGGTTCCTGAAAAGGAGAGATAGGGGAAGTCCATTTCAGCAGAGCAATTGGTAACACAAAAGGTCTCTTACTATTACAAGGTATTATTAGTTATCCAGTAGCAAAAATGATTCACTCTTCTGACCTTCATTCAAGGCTGAATGTGATGCTTTCCCATATGAAGTGGAGGGGGACTGGACTATACAGAATGGAAAACCATTACCCTTGCACTCCAGGGTCTTTAAACTGGCTCAAAGTCACAAAAGTTGAACAGGAATGCCTACTGAATTAACAACAGGAAATAGGTTCCATGGAACGAACAAAAGACAAGTTTCGAAAACACCTACAAACCACATAGGATGTCACATTTGCGTGTGGTTGATTTTTCTAGAAACATTAGCCTTTCATGAAATAAAATGTCCCATGCTGAAAATCAGAGGAACTGTATTTACAAGTACCTCAAGCCCAAAACTAGATCCCATACAGATTACAGAACTACATTTGATCTGTATGGACAATAAAGGAAAAAATATTAAAATAAAAGACACTCCAGGAGAGACAAACTCGAGAGATTTTCATTAAAAATAAAAAACAGACATTTATGCAAAGCAGTTTAATATTTATTTGCAAATCTGTTTAAAAGAGTACAAAAGATTTCTTTGTCTTTTACTCATGTTTGTAACCTGGATTAAGAAAGTAGGAATTAAAATCGAAAAGGACCCCAAAGCTTCCCCCAAACCTGATCTGAGAATTTAGATTAAAATTAGCTACTTAGAGGCACAACTTTGCATCACCTAGAGTTCTTGCTAACCTGAAAGCATCAACTGATTCCTTCCTTTTCTTTCTCATTCACATTGTTTTAATTATACTTGCAATAAGAGATAAAACCAATCAGAAAAAAATAATGTAACATTTCATTGGCACTAGAGATTAAATATGAATTCACTAGTCAGCTCTTGCAAACATGCATAAAGAATGATCGGGAGAAAATGGGGTTACCCCCAACTGCTCAGTGGAGTAGATGGGTTGTTGAAGTAAAGGTAAAAAACAGTGAGGCTGAACAAAATCCCATTAAGGAAAAGCATCTCGTGAGGTTTTTCAAGGTCAGTTGACGAAGGCCAGATGCAAGTAAGTATTTCTCATATACCCTGGAAGAAAAAGAAAACAGCAATGACCACAAGCAGCAAAACAAAATGCAAAACTTTTGTGGTCTGAACTGAAGTCCCTTCAAAGAACACTCTGACTACATCAGGCTTAAAAATGGCCATTTTTAATGATTTAAAGTACCAAGGGGAATGATTTAATTTTCCAGTCCCATTGCATTTGATTCACAAAATAGTCTCTTGTCAACAATGTAACAGCTTGCTGAGTGACGGCTCATCGGCTGTGTTCTTGAAGACAGGCTAACATGGGTCACAAATAACAGTATTCACAAATAGAGTCACCCACTTCCGTAGTTGCAGCCAACGGCAGAGATAAACACAATGTGGGGCAGAGCAATTTAAATAGAAATGTCTCAAATTGAGTTGCATTGTATTACCCACAGGAAGGTGACTTTTCAAGGGTACTTTACGGTAGAGAGATAGACTAAATGCCTCCTACTCCCCTCCATGTGGAAAGGGTCAAGCAATCTCAATGAAGCCTCCCATAATGCTGGGCTAAGTGATATTTGGCTTATAGGCTATTGCTGTTCTCGCTAAAACTCTGGGAAACTAAAATCTCAGGTTTCCCTAAAGGTCACAGCAAATGCCTAAAAGCCCTTGAAGACTCAGGAGTTAGGAGTTCCCATGGCATCCCAAAGGGTCCCTCCTATTGGTGTCAGAGAGAAGATCATTTAAAGTGATTATCTGAGGAGGCAAGATGGCGTCGATTTAGGAGGGCACT
>JAQZBX010073632.1:0-14879 GCA_029593785.1 Cabassous unicinctus | reverse complement strand
ATGAGCATATTATATCTCCACATTTATTTGAAATTTAAATTTTCAAATAAATAAAATAAAATTTATTTTCCACATTTTAAAAATTATATTTAAATAAATTTAAATTTTATTTTCCACATTTTAAAAATTATATTTAAATATTTTGCAGTTTTGATGGTATTTTATATATCACTTGTAATTTTTAATTTACACTCTTTTGTTGCTATTATAAAGAAATACAAGAGCAGATGTGGCTCCAGTGGCTCCTGCACTGGAGGTCCAGGTTCATTCTGGTGCCTCCTAGAAACAAAAAAGGCAAACAACAAGCACACGGGAAAAAGAGCCAACTCAGGGGACCCAATGTGGCTCAGTGGTGAGTGCCAGCTTCCCACATACAAAGTCCAGGGTTCAATCCCTAGCTCCAGTATCTCAAAAAAAAAATAATACAGATAATTTTTTCATATTGACTTTGAACCTTGCAATCTTGCTAAATTCACTTATTCTACTAGCTTTTTCTTCAATTGCTTAGGATGTTCTACATAAACAATCATGTTTTCGGTTGTCAAAAGAGAAATTAGAATTGAGTTACGGTTCATATGATTTATTCAGTACATCAAGGTTGCTGCAGCGAGGAAGCCAATCACTTACAAAAGTGAAAGCAGCTTCGAGTCCAGGGAGATTGTGGACAGTTTTATAAATGGAAATAAAGATATTGGCTAGATTCTGTTGATTGGAGAAGAGACTTTTAGTCTTATAGGGGTGTATTAAGTGTAAGCGGGACTATATTTTTAGTTGGGCCAGATGTGCTTAACTAGAAGCTTAATTGGTTTTTCAGGGTCAAGTGTCTCGGGAGGGACATGTCCAAAGAGGACATTTGCCACATAATTCTATGCTATTTGGGGGAATTTAACTTTTGTATTGGTTCTAAGAAAACTCAGAAGATATTTTTGAATTATAGTTATCACTGTGAATAAAGATAGTTTACTTCTTTTCTTATCTGGATCCCTTTATATTTATTTTCCTTACTTTATTTCATTGGCTATGACTTCCAGTACAATTCTGAATAAAAGTGGTGAAAGTGGATAGCCCTGATTTGTTTGAATGTAGTAATTACTTACCTCATATAAATTTAATGGTCCTGAATGTTATCTATTCTATGTCCACTTGAAAAAAAATGGTTGTCTGTCATTGTTTCTTGTAGTAATTTACAAATATCAATTACATCAAGCTTGTTGTTTTTATTGTTTAGGTCATCTAATTCTTTAATTCTTGATAAAAACAAGTTTTAATCAACTTGTTTTATTAATTATTGAAAGAGAAGTGTTGAAATCTTTAACTATAATTTTACAACTGTGTTTCTCCTTCTTTTTCCTGTCACTTTTTGCTTCCTAGATTTTGAATCTTTCTTATTAAATGCATGTTCATTTTGGATCATTAGATTTTTGTTGAATTTTCTCTTTTATCATTAAAAAATGATGAATATACTTTATGCTAAAGTCCACTTTGCCTAATAGTAATATAAACCACTCTGGATTTCTCATCATTGGAAATTTTATGCTGTTTTTTTTCCATACTCTTGCTGTTATCTGAGAATTTATATTTAAAGTTATTTTTTGCAGAGAACATATAATTGCATATTGCTTTTTTATCCAAGTTTTATAATCTCAGTCTTTTAATTATAGTATTTAGACCATTTACATTAATGTTTCATTTTGACCGAGTTTAAATCTACCATCTTGCTATTTGATTTCTCTTTATTCCGTTTGTCCTTTGTTCTTGTTTTCTATTTTTCCCCTCTCTTCAAGATTGAGTAATTTTTTAACAAATCAATTTTATTGATACATATTAATAAAGCATAAATCTATCCAAAGTGTACAATCAATGGCATTAGGTGTAATCACATATTTGTACATTCATCACTTCAGTCATTCTTAGAGCACTTTCATTATTCCAATAATAATAAACAAACAAAACTCATCAGTCTCTCTATGCTTCCCCTGCTATACGCAAATACTATTCTTTTTCCTTCTCTCTAGTATATTTGTATTTATATTTTGTAAAAACAGTTTTATATATGCAAAATCACCCAAATTCATGTTTTAATAAGGTTTTACTATCTTATACAGTCCCATGTTACAGTTTTTAGCTTTCCTTCTAGTAATATATATGACCTTAGACTTTCTCTTTTAACCACTCTTATACCCATGCAATATCACTGTTAGTTACAAACATCATGATATGCTTTAGCCATTTCTATTCATTTCCAAAGATTTACAAACAACCTTTTTACCAGTTCTGCATAGATTAACCCTCAGCTTTCCATTCTCTACCCTCCTTCTATTTTCTGGTGACTTGTATTCTAATTATTAACTCCATGAGTTTACACAATATATTTAGTTCATAATTGTGCAAAGGATTGAGTAATTTTTAATACTCTGCTTAAAATACTCACTTTTAAACTTTCAAGTAATATTGTACCACTTTATTTGTAATATGATTCTTACAGAAGTACAATTTCATCTTTCCCACACTTAGTTTTGTGCTTTTTGTCACACATTTTACTTCTAAATTTGTTATAAACACCATATTACACTGTATGGCAGTTTGAGATTATTTTATGAATCCCAAAAAGAGAAATAATATGTTTTTAAACTAATATATTCCTCTGAGTGTGATACCTTTTAATCAATTGTATTAAATTCAGTTGAGGAACCTTTGATCGCTTTAGAGTTTTTGATTGTACTACATCAGTAAGGCATGACTCAAGTTGAGTCCCTGCTCCCTTTCTGGGTCTGATATAAATGGACTCACAGGAACAGACAGAGGAAAAAGGGAACTGCCATGTTTGATCATGCCATGTAAGACAGAGGATCACTTAAGCATGAAGATCCAAGAGGCTGGGCCCACAGAACAACTCAAGAAGAGATGAGCCTTATGCCTGGTAGCTTGCAGCTGAAATCAGAAAGAAAGCAGAGCACTTGAACCTGAGAGAGAACTCCCAGAGGAGAAGGCAGAGACCAGGCAGAGATTGACCACCATTTTGCTTCAACACGTGGCAGCTGACTTGGGTGAGAAAGCACCTCTAATGGAGCCTTGAGTTGGACTTTTCATGGCATTGGAATTGTGAGATTTTACCCCAAATAAGTACCCTTATAAAAGCCAACAACATTTCTGATGCTTTGTATCAGCAGCCCTTTGGCAAACTAATACAAACTGTTATTTTGATTTTCCTTTTTTTATTTAAGTATTTGATTATCTTTCAAATACACTACATTGTGGGAAAAAACCTTTGATGTTTACTGAAATAGTTACCACGTCCTGCACTCTTCAAGAAGATCCAAGTTTTCACCTCTAATCCCTTTCTTTCAGCTTAAAGAACTTTTTAAATGTTTCTTTTAATCAAGTCTGATAACCAAAATTTCTTCTGGGTTTGGTTTACATCTTAATTTCCTCCTGCTAAGACAAATACCATGCAATGGGTTGGCTTAAACAACAGAAATTTATTGTCTCAAAATTTGAGTCATGGAGAAGACTAAAATTGAGGTATCAGCAAGGTGATGTTTTCTTCCTGAAGACTGTGGCATTCTGAGCTGGACGCCAGTGATCTTTGAAGGGTACTTGGCTTTTCTACCATATGGTAAAATCCTCTCCTTTCTCTTCTAGGTTCTGTTGACTTCCAGCTTCTCCCTGTGGTCTTCCTTCATTATGTAAGCATTTCTTCTGCTTATAAAGAACTCCAGTAAACCAGAATAAGGTCAAACCACACTCAGTTGGGTCACAAATTAATAAAAAAATAACATATTAAAAAGGTCCTATTTAAAATGGGTTCACACTCACAGAAACGGATTAAGATTAGGACATGTTTTTTTCTGGGATACGTAATTCAACCTAGCACAATTTTTCTTAAAACAACTTTATTACACCTTCTTATATTAAACCTTCATTTTGAAGGTATAATTTTGTGGAATGTCAAACTCTAGACTGAGTTAATGTTTTTCAAAGTTTCAAAGATGGCATTTCATTTTCTTGTGACTTAACTAATTTTGGTCAAAAAATCTGTGGTATTTGTTAGCTTTCTTACACTGAAACTGTGTCTTTTGTTCTTTGTCCACTTTTAAATTTTAATTGTTACAATTAAATTATAATATTCTTTAGTATTATTTTCTTTGTGTTTCTCTTACTTTGAATTCATTTAATTTCTTGGATTTATCAATTTATATTTTTCATCAGATTTGGAAATTTTTGAGCAATGATCTCTTTCTATAATTTTTCTGTCCCTCCTCCTGACACTCCATACACATGTAGTTTTAGTTTCTTTTTATTATTTCACCAATTACTGAAACTGTCTTCATTTTTAAGACTCTTTTATTCTCTTTGTACTTCATTTTGGATAATTTCTATTGCTACATCTTCAAAGCCAATCACCACTTTTCTTCAGTGCCTAATCTGCCTTTAGGCATATCCAGTAAAGATTTCATTTTTGATTTTCTATTTTTTTAATGTTTCACTCTTCCAGTTGACTCTCTTGTATATGTTCCTTGTGTGTATTTATAATATTAATGTTTTTATTTTGGCAGGCAGTTATCTTACTCTGTGGATAAATCTTTTCTTTCAAGGCTTTTTTAAATCCACTTTAATATGATATATTTTATCAACAGTTAATTGGACATGTTTAAAGTGTACTATTTGATGAGTTTTGACACATGTATGCAACTGTAAAACTATTACCACAATCAAAATACTAAACATTTCCTTCGCCCCTAAAAGTTTTTCATGAACTTTGGCAATCCATCCCTCCCTCTTTCCCAGTTCACAGGAAGTCACTGATCTGCTTTCTGTCACTATAGTTTAGTTTGAATTTTCCAGAACTGAATATAAATGGAATAATACAGTATCTCTTCATTCAATAATAGAACATCTAATCTATATCACTCAGCATAATGATTTTGAATTTTATCCCTGGTTTTGTATGTATCAGTAGTTTGTTCCTTTCTGTTGCTGAATGTGTTCCATTATATGTATATAGTATATTTTTTCTACTCACCATTTAAAAAGTTTGGACTACTACATGTAACACTGCTATAAACATTTGTGTATAACATGTGAAAGTCAGTTTTCATTCATCCTGGATAATTAAATAAGTATGAATATTTAACTTTTTAAGAAATTATCAAAATATTTTCTAAAGTGGTTGTACTTTTGCACTCCAAACAGTAGTGTAAGAAGATTCCAGTTGCCCCACATTCTTTCTTTTACATGGTATTATCAGTATATTGAATTTTAGCCATTTTAAAGGTTGTGTAGTGGTGTTTTGTCATGGTTTCATTGGCCTGTTACTCATGACTAGTGGTGTATTTTGTGTACTTATTGGCTATCTTGTGTGTGTCATGTATGCAAAAATATGATGCAATATTGCACTATATTCCTAGGTCTGCTATCACAAAGCACAAACTAGGAGGCTTAAAATAGCATGAGTTTATTCTCCCACAGTTCTGGAGGCTAGAAATCTTAAACTTAGGTGTTTTCAGGACCACGGTCTCTCTGAAGGCTCTAGGGAAGGCATCCTTTTTTGCCTCTTCCTAGCTGCTGGTGTTGGCTGGCAATCCTTGGAGTTCCGTGGCTTGGAACTGCATAATTTCACATCACGTGGTGTTTTCTCTGTGTCTCTTTTTTATACTTTTTTATACCAGTCATATTGGATTACAGGCCTACCTTAATCCAGTATGACCTCATCTTGGATACATCTAATTACATCTCTTTTTTTCAAAAGAGGTCACATCCTGAGAGTTAGAACATCAACATATCATTTTGGGAGATATAATTCAACCCAGAACAAGTATGTTGACTATTTTTATTGGGTCATTAGTATTATTGACTTGTATGGATTCTGTGTATACTCTGGACACAATAAGCCTTTGGTCTGATATGTGTATTGCAAATATTTTCTTCCAGTATGAAGCTTGGCCTTTCATATCTTAATGTTGTGTTTATGAAATCAAAACATTTTAATTTTGATATTTTGATAATTCTAAGTATCCAGGGATTTAGCTGTATATTTTGTGTTATTTCTAAGAAACCTTTGTCTACCCTAATGTTGCAAACGTTTTCTCCTATGCTTTCTCTTATAAGTTTTATTGTTCAATTTTTATAGTTAAGTGTATGATCCATTCTGAGTTAATTTCATGTGTATGGTGTGGCAGAAGGTTTTAAGTTTATTTATTTGCATATGAATGTATTATTTTTCTATTCATTCATTGAAAAGACTTTTCTGTCCTCATTGCATTGCCTTGTACCTTTGCTGAAAATCAGTTGAATATATATATATAGTAACTTGCTTTAAAGTTTTTTTAAGGCAGTTTAATTTCTTTATATTTTTCTCCAATTATCTTTTGCTGTGGTCTAATTTGTCCCTATTACTAAGGTGTGAATTTTTTTTAGTTCTTTAATAAATGTCCAGGTGTTCTCTGATGTTCTTCTGCTCAAACATCTCCCAATTCTGTAGGCCTTCTAGGCACTGTTTAACTTAGAGGTCCCAGTAGTTCTTTGTCCAGTCTTGTAGAGTGTCACCTTGCATTTGAGCAGCTTAGTATTCAGCTTATTATTCAAGAGTACCTGTATGCATATAACTAACAGTGCTGATTTATGAATATGATTGTGACTGATAAAGGCAGCAAATGTCAATTAAAAGAAAGCTAGTGAATAATGTATGGACTGTATAACACAGTGAACTTGGTGGTGAAAGAGGATTGTGGTTAATAGTACATTACAAAAATGTTCTTCTATGAACCAGAACAAAGATATGTCACTATTAAAGATGTTAAGAATGTGGTGATACATGGGAAAAATGCAATTAATGTAACTTATGGACCATAGTTAACAGCAATATTGTAATATTCTTACATCAATGTCAAAAAAGGTACTGTATCAACACTAGGGGTCAATAATTGGGGGTATGGGATTTTTTCTATTGGAATAAGGAAAGTGTTCTAAAATTGACTGAGATGATGACAATACAACTCTGTGATGAAACTGAGAGCACTGATTGTGCACTTTGAATGGAGTATAAAAAGCATGGGACCGTATAACATAGTAAACCATGTGGTGGATGATGGGCTCTGGTTAATAGTACAAATATGAGAGTGTTTTCTCATGAACTATGACAAGTGTAAAATACTATTACATGGTGTTAATAAAATGGTGGTTTATGGAAAAAATACATCAAATGTAAGCTTTGGACTGTAGTTAGCAATGATATTTTGATGATGTTCTTTCAAAATTTGTAACAAATGTTCCACAACAATGCATGGTGTTGGTGGAGGGATGATGTATGGGAATTCTCTATATTGCGCATAATTGTTTTGTAAGCTCTTGACTTCCCTAATAAAAATAAAAGAGAATCCATTGCATATTTCTGAAACTCATTCTCTTAATTGCTCCCTTCATACTGGTACTTTGCTCTACAAATTATAGCTGCTTCAACTTTCTCAAATTCTAATTTCGCTATCCTGAATTCAATAGGACTACTGTATTCTCCCTGGCTTTCTTCTGTCAATTGGAAATGACTTTATAAGGTTATCAGAGAGACTATATGAACTCATGAATGGATAATGATGGCTGTCTAGTAAGTGTTCAGAAAGTTGTTATTCATATTAAGTTGCAGTATGAAGAATGGGTAGAAAGAAAGGCCTACTGTTACAGTCCTTCATCCCTTCACTCTCTAAAATGACACAAAAATTCTAATAACACAAAAATCACAGACCATCTTCCTTTGAAAAGACAAAAGTGCTGGATGGAAGAGGAGTAAGGAGAATGTGAGGAGTTTGAGACCCATTGATCTTGATACTGGATGCAAGAACTGTGCTTCCTCTGAGTAAAGTTGCAGCCACCTGTGCTTGTCACTCTCTTGGCCCTTTTTGCCTTATTTAATTCTTGATTTGTTTCTCCATCTTCCCCCAAAACATCAAGATCTTTTCAGAGATAGACTCCAGTACTTCTAAACTTGCATAGTATAATAAATCACCTGAACCCACCCCAAATATTTCTGATTCACAATGTTCTAGGTAGAACCAATCAATATGCATCTTCACGTGCACCTCAGGGGTCTCAAGTGTATGTGGTCCATAAACCAGCATTAGCATACACTGTGCAATGCTCATCTCTGTGCCCTCCTCCCCCACCAAAGTACTCAGAGTGTCTGGAATATAGTAGGTAGTAAATGCATTTGAATTAAGTTAATGAATAGTTGGCTCTATAGATGAAAGGTTGCACTGGTATGTGTGTTTAAAGAGAGGAATCTAGCAGGAAAAAGAATGTAGAAAATGTAAGAGTTGTGTCCTTTTAGAGCAAAACTTAGATGCATAAAGCAGGAGAGTTACTGAAAAAATTATCTAACAACTAGCAAACTTGAAAGAAGAGGGGCAAACTACATGAAATTTGTCAAAGATGTCATTTATTTAATCCGTTGACAGTCAATCTAGAACCAAAATCTATAAAGCTAATAATTGAAGAAGTGATAGTTTATTCCTTCATTCAGCAAGTATAGTCTTGAACTGAAATGAATGACACATGAAAAAAATCACAGTATTCAAAGCTATCCATCTTCTACATAGAAGATACATAGATGGGGTCAAATATACAGGTTTAAAGTAACACTTTTTTTAAATGCTTAGATGCCAGAGAAGGATCTCTCTCCATGGCCTCAATCCCCTGAGGTTTCCCAGCTACATGAGATCCAGGCATTTAGCAGGAGCATCTGCCATCATGGACACAGAGCTGCTAAGGTCAGATCCATCTAAGTTCTCAAAGCTCCTGGCTCCTGGATTTTCCCCCAGTCAGATCTGGGAGGAAAATGCTACCCAATATTCCTAAAACTTTTGCCTATTTCTCCCTCCTCTTTAGACTTTGATGGAATATAGGAGAAAGAAAACTGGGATTGTGCCAGAATTCTACCTGTGGATGTAAGTGAATCCTTTGTATTGTAGTTACAGAGGAAGCTCTTCCTTCTTCCTTCTTAGCAGCATCATCTATCCATCCACTCTGGCAATATTTGGGATATCAAAGCAAGTTCCAGAAACAGAAGAACTGGTGGACACCAGGCAGAGGTAAAGGGGTCAAGCTTCAGGATCCAGGAGAAAGCACAGAGAGCGACAATGTGATGATGGCAGATGATCCAACTGGACAAAATTCTACTTTCCAGATAGGGGAGAGAGTAAAGTTAAGGAAAGATAGAGGTTTTCATCCAGAAAAAAAGAAAGTGAGAGTGTAAATCAACAAAATCTTCCTAAAATGGACCTATACTGGGGAAGAAGAAAAGCTTCATGAGTAGCAGATAGGTATCTGCTTTAGTAGAAGGGAAAAGGTGTGTTATTGATTAGAGGTGGAAGAAGAAGAGATAGGAGTAGATGGAAAGGTAGAGTAAAAAGCCTGCACCAGAACCACACAGAGAGGATGTTTCCTAAGTTACTGGGTAAGCATATAAGCACACAGTGCAAAGCCAAATATTAAAAATAGGATCCAGGTAATTCAAAGAACAAAACTCTGGACAGGAAAGCATAGGATATTTGGAATCATCTCACCTCTGTTTTTAAATAACCATGCAACCTAGATCTTTATATTTTACTGCTCTGGGAGTTGGTCTAGTTACTAACAACTAACATTTATTGAACAGTTTCTATGAGTCAGGAACATTTTTGTAAGCATTTTTCACTCACAACAATTCCATGGTTTATACTATTATTTATTGCCCTTTCAGAGATGAAAAACTGAGGCACAAAGGAGAGATTTCCCAAGGTCATCCACCCAGTCAGTGACAGAGCCACAGTTCCAACTAGGCTCCAGAGCTTGTGTCCTTTCCCAGCTCACTCTGCACCATCCAACAAATGATCTCAGAACAAACTGACAGAGAAATAAATGTGAGCAGTAATTGAAGTCATGTGCAGCTACTCAGGAAAGCCTTTCATGAGATGTATGTTAAGCTGGGGGGTTGTAGGAGAGATAAATATTAACTGGTAATGCAAAATGAAGAAGAGTAGACATAACTTTATGTGTGGAAGTAGAGAGACAGAAATTAGGTACGTGCTGTGGTGGGGGACCAGCCAGCTTGTATACAGCTGAGGGGTGGAGGTATAATCTAACACTCAGGACTTAAAGCACCTTAAGATGGTGATTAGGACAAAGAGGATTCCAAAAACCATGTCAAAGGGAATAAATGAAGAAACTGAAAATGTTAGTCACGATGAAAATATGACTCACAAAGGGATATGATCATTTTATTCAAATAATTAACGGCTATCATGTATAAAAAAAGGAATTAAACTTCTTGTAAGTACCTATAGAGAACAAATCAAGGAAAATGGCTGCACATTTAAAGGAAGCATAGTTCAGCTCAGTATAAGATTTGGATCAATTACGCTATTTAGCAAGAGAGCAGGTTGCTTTGTGAGGCAGTGAGCTCCTTGTCACTGAACCATGGTTGTATGGATATTAGAAAATACTTGCCCAGATTTCTCAAAAGTGGTTCTCAGAATTGGGGTTAGTTTGGGTCATAAGATTTCTGAGCTTTTTCCCAATACAAAGATGTTTTCATTCTGTAAGGCTGGTCTGAAGATCTAGTATTATGTGATGTCCAAATCAAACTACAAATCTTCTCAGAGATAATAGTGAGGGCTGTTCTGAGAACACTGTGGAGGCCATGGGGATTGAGATGGAGGCCAAATGATGCTCGAAGGATAATTTGAGCTATAACTAAGTTCTTAGTACCAGAATCCCATGCATTTATGATGGGGGAAACCCTAATATACAGGATCATTCTAAGCCTATTCCAAATGCTTCACAATTGACCATGGGTAAATAGAATCTGAACCCTTTTAAATACATGAAAATACTTCATTACATCTGAGCCAGAGATATGAGAGGTGATAGGTCATTTTTCATGTTCTTTTTTTCTTTTTTTCTGAATCAGATTTTCATAAGATGTTTTGGAAGATAAATGATTTCTAAGAATAGTTGCTCTCACGTGGGTCAAGCAAATGATTTAATCTTTTTGAGCCTCAGTTTCTTCTTCCATAAAACAAGATTAGATGAGATGAGCTCTAAATCACTTCTTTATTTAACACACTATGGACTTTCCACACACCCATAAATACAAATAGTGGAAACAACTTATAAAAATAAAGATAAATTTCCTCAGACATCTTAGAATTGGGATATTATTTTTTCCACTACTCCTCATGCCTCTTGCTTTACTCCATCTTCCAATTAGTAGCTTTAACTTGTTTGTTACTCATTTTTTAGAGCAGTATTATTAGTATTGTACTGAAATACAAATCTGGTTTCTTTGGGTGCATTTCACTTTTGTCAAATCCTATCTGCCCTCAATTTCAGGTTGTCTGAAGCAGATTCACTGACCAATGAAGATAGAGAACCAGAGTATGATCACGGAGTTCATCCTTATAGGTTTCTCAAACCTGGAAGATCTGCAGATCCTTCTTTTCTTTATCTTCTTACTAGTCTACCTGACCACTCTGATGGCCAATGCCACCATCATGACTGTTATCCGCCTGGACCGGGCTTTGCACACCCCCATGTACTTTTTCCTCTTTGTCCTCTCCTGCTCTGAAACCTGCTACACCTTGGCCATTGTACCCAAAATGCTGACCAACCTACTTTCCACAAATCCGACTATTTCTTTCTCTGGGTGTGCTACTCAGCTCTATGTCTTCGTGGGCTTAGCTTGTACTAACTGTTTTCTCATTGCCGTGATGGGTTATGATCGCTATGTTGCCATCTGCAACCCTCTCACCTACACGCTCATTATCAGCCAAGCCACCTGTATGCAGTTGGTTCTAGCCTCCAGCTTCTGTGGTTTCCTGATCTCTGTGGTTGTCAACGTCCTGGTGTTCAGTGTGCCCTTCTGTGCCTCTAATCGGATCAACCACTTTTTCTGTGACATTTCCCCTGTCATCAAACTAGGCTGTACAGACACCAACCTGAAGGAGATGGTCATCTTCTTCCTCAGCATTCTGGTATTACTGGTTCCCTTTGTGTTGATCTTCATCTCCTACATCTTCATTGTTTCCACCATCCTCAAGATCTCCTCAGTGGAGGGACAGCGAAAGACCTTTGCTACCTGTGCCTCCCACCTCACAGTGGTCATTGTCCACTATGGCTGTGCTTCCTTTATCTACTTGAGACCCACATCCCTGTACGCCTCAGACAAAGACAGGTTGGTGGCAGTGACCTATACTGTGATCACCCCACTACTCAACCCTCTTGTCTACACACTGAGAAATAAAGAAGTGAAGACAGCTCTGAGGAAGGTTCTGAGTAAATACTCACTTCCTAAAACTGTATGAGTGAGTTATTAAGTCAGGAAAGCTATATTCACAAAAGTGGCCTAGATAGAACTTCAATTCTCTTATCAGATGTGATCTTTTATCTCTATATCTCCTTGAGGGGAGAGAGAGGGGTAAGAAGGACTTCAAGTAACTTTGAGTCTTTCTACTGAAAAGTTCTTCCTCATGTTTAACCTATAACCAGTATATAAGTTATATCAATTAGTCCCCAGAAAGTCATATTAGCATGGATATTTCAAGGATTCAAGCCACTTCTATTTTCATACACTGAAAAAGTTAGTTTTCTCAGATCATCACTACACTTGCTTCATTCATTACCTTTTTGGGAAGGCAATAATACCCTTCCTATACTGAAGGAATTAAAGAATATTTTTAATTGCTGAATGCTTCTATACATATTTTGATATTTAAAAATAAACATCTGCAATAAATTATTTCTTGATGAAGAAAAAGAATTCACTTATAGATAAATGAAGGGGGAATTAAACTTCTAGGAAGCTGATGGTAGAGTAGAAAGCACAGACTCTGGAGTCACTCTGGTTGAATCTTGATTCAAATCATTTTCCAGCTAGGTGCCTTCGGCCAAGTTTAACTTCTCTTATTGTCAGTTACTCCTTATGTAACATGAGACCTACAACACCTACTTCAGAGGACTTTTGGAAGAATTAAATTAACGTATGTAAAGCAATTCATAATTCAGCGCTTTTCAGATAGAAAGAATAATATATACCTTGTCACCTCCCCTTCATTTTTCTTTCTTCGTTCCATAAGCTAGGATTGGACTTAATGTCAGATACGGTATCAAATTAAATTGACAGTTCAAGTTCCCTCAGTTCTGTTCTCATATCTACTACTGTGTACAAAGCATTAAAGTAAGTACCATGAGGAATATGGTGTAGAGTAAAACACAGTCCTCGCTTTCTTTCATGTCTCACTGTAAGAGACAGCCAAATTTCAGTCACCTACATAGGTGTATCAAATATATTTGACTGAGTTTACTGTGGCTTTTGTTAAAAGTTCATTTCAATAAAACAACTGAATTGTTTTACCAATTTAATACATTTTCATTTCCTCACTTTTCACTTGAGCGACATGCAGTTTAAGAGCGCTTCCTTAGAGGTCACATAATCTGGATTTAAATGCCAGTTCCCTCATATATTTGCTGTGTGAACATGAAAAAATAACTTAAATTCTATGAATTGGGAATGATTAAAAATAGTGCTTATCTCATAGGGTTGTTGTAAATATTGAATGAGGAAATACCTTAAAATGTTAACACATTGTTTCAAGATAGAATATGCATTTGATAAATTTTAAGAATTAATGTTGCTGGCATTATAGGTAATGTTGAAGGACAAAAGGGAAGGTTAGAATGAAGAACGTATGAGCAAGAAAAGAAAAAGAAAAGCTAAGACTAGAGAAAAACTAGAAAGAGGGAGGAATGGAAGAGTGATCACAGATTTAGTTGAACTTACTTTATATCAACAGTAAATCTTTCTTTAAATATCTGGAGTTCTGACATTTTTTTCATGCTGCACTCAAAAGTTTGCAAAGCATGTCCCAGAATAAAGTTAGGTTGTTTATTTACCCCTGCCTTGTCAAAATACAATGTCCAAAAACATCCTGATAACATTCCTTTGACTATCTTAATAGCTGAATAAGATCATGCACACTTATTTTTTCTGATTCAGGAGTCTGAGCTGTATTTGTTGAGAGAGAGTTGACATAACCCACTGGTAAGAGGAATTTGGGAGTTCCTGGGACCCCTTTTACTATAGGAAAGATTGAGCTGAGTAGAGTGAAAAGTAATGTTCAGCCTCATTCTCTGTGGTCTCAGAATTACCAGAATACCACTTTCCCCCAACTCCACCTATCCAGTAATTACACACACACATCCACTCATGCATACTTCCATCCATAAAATACACTTGATGCAAACTGGCACTGAATTTTGGGATGACAATGATGGTAATAGTGATATCAATGATGAAGAGATTTACCTAGCACATATCAGACTCTCAAAAAACTTAGCAGGCTTCTAGGGAGTGTGTGAATGTTCATTCTGTCATAATGTGTTGTATCAGTGAGTGGAGATCCACATAATGAGTGGGAAGTAGTTGAACTCCCATCTTTGAGAGGACTGATTTGTTCAGAAATAGACAGGCGGGAGTCTCTCAAGAGCAAGGGCAGTTCCTAATAGGGGAGGACAAACCAGTGTGTCAAGACCTCTTGTTGCATGTAACTATGAATCTTGGTCATCCAACGAGTCAAGCCAGGGGGTCGTCGTGGGCCTTGGGGGAATGGGGTGGGAGGAATAGAATAGGTCAAACAGGGGGTATATAGTGGTCAGTAGAAATGTTCTTCATTACCATACAGTGATGGACACAGGACATGGTAAATATCAAAATTTATAAAAGTGTATGGTCTGAAATGTAAACCACAGTGTAAACCATTGACAATGTCTAGTAGCTATGTTTGACTATCTGTATATCAGTTATAACAATGCTACCATCCGTATATAAGAAGGTATTAATATGGGGGGGGGGG
>JAQZBX010073631.1:0-14880 GCA_029593785.1 Cabassous unicinctus | reverse complement strand
ATTAATTTGATTTTGGAAATTTGTCCTCATCTCACTGATTAGTTCTCTTAAATTCTGTATCTCTTCTGGGACTTTGATGTATTCCTTTTCTTGAGCCATGTCTTCTATTTTCTTAGTATGGCTCGTAATTTTTTGTTGGTGTTTAGGCATCTGGTAGGTTGTATTTTATTTAGATGTTCTATCTCTTTCTCTTTTATAGCGTTCTAGTGGCAGCAGGCTGTGAATTATCACAGCTCTTTTATTTGTGGCTCACCCTTGATTGTTAGGATTGTCCTCTTGTTGCTCAAAACTGGGCATTGGACCCAGTAATTGGTTGTAGAGTTGTTTCCTAGGGCTTTGGGCAGGGAGGCTATAGAGGCCAGGAAAGCTTCTCCTGTTTAATTTTCTTATGTGCACTTCCTTGGTCTGCCAGGAGATGGCGCTCATTGGCAGCTCTCAATTCAATGCCTGGCTGGACTGTATTTGTTGTGACACAGACCAGATCAATGTGATAGAGCTTCCTGTCTGGGGGCTAAGAGTCTTGTAATTTTAACTTTCAGAGACAGTTCTCCAGCCTTCTCTGGCAGCCCCTCCCTTTTCCCAGCTGGGAAATATTTCCTCTTCCCTCTGAATCCTCGAAAATCAGTCCCTGTTAGTAGAGGAGGAGATTGGGAGATTTGAATATCTTTAACCCCTTGCAGGCTCCAAGGCAAACAATGGCGCAGCCCCACCCAGCCTGGACTGGCTGTCTGGACAGGGCAGACCAAACCTGGGAGTCAAAAGCAGGGTGTCAGTCCCAGGCTCTGTCTCCCCTCTCCTGTGGAGTCCTCAACAATTAGTCCAGGCTAGAAGAGAGGGAGATTGCGAGGGTCGAATTTCTCCAGTCCTTCCTAGGCTCCCAGGGCAAACTGCCGTGTGGAAGGGTCTGTGGGGCTCCGCAGCCCAAATTTGCATGTCAGAACCTGAGTCAGCCTAAGGCTGTGTCCCTCTCTCTCCTGTTTCCGGGAGTGGTAGATCCCTGAAGCCCCCTTTGTCTGTAGTCGCAGGCCCAGATGCCTGAGAATTCTAAAGAGTGTGGGGGAGGGTGCCGGCAGCAGCCGCCGCTGCTGATTAAAAACTCACAGTTCTGGTTCTGTTGTCACAATTTCTTTCTTTTGTCCCTCTCTCCTCTCAGTGGTGTGCAGTCTTCCCCTGCTGTCCTAAACCCTAGAAGATCTATTTTGGGTCTGTTTCAGCCTGTTCTCTAGCTATTTTTCTGGAGAAGAGATTCCTGTGTGTTACTAGTCAGCCATCTTCCCGGAAGTTCCCCTTTACTCTTGAGCTACTCCATGGGCCCAGCCTCTTGGGGGTTTCATGCTTAAGCTTTTGCTGCTAGTGATCCTTGAGTCCTCACTCACAAGGCAGCATCAAAAATGGTGGCTTCCTTTCTCTGTGTACCTCCCTCTGTGTCTCCATTTCTATAAAGCTCCAGTGAGAAGGCAGAGATCCAACCTGAGTCATGCCTCATTGATGTATTCCAATCAAATATGATCTAATCAGGTGATCTAATCAAGGTTCCTTAACAAAATGTAATGCAATCAAGGGGTCTCACACCCACAGCAATTGATTAGTTAAAAAACATGATCTCTTTTTTGGGATTCTCCAAATTAAAACTGTCCTACCGTTCTTTCATTTTCTGGACTTCACTGGCCTTTCAGTGATTTTGAAAGCTTTATCAAATAATGGCCTTTTTATATGTAGCTTTGCCTCAAAAGCTAGAGTCTATAAGCACTCTAATAAATATGGCATCTCATTTGGAGATGCCATATTTCCAAATCAAGTAAATTTTCTAAAAGTTAGCAATGTCCCAATATATATCTTCTATAATTTTCCTGAGCTATTCTAAGTAAATTGAATCAAATATCTGTTATATAGATTTAGACTGAATGGAAAAACCAACAGAATGGAAAATAAAATGATGTAATAATTGCACATATTTGATATTTTTGCTTTATGCCTTCATTTTATTCAGTATAGCACAGTTTGTATGTGAAATGAAAGAATTAAGCACAATTTTCATGATATAGAAAACATTGTATTTTTAAAATGAAATCCATAAACTTGAATAACAATGTAATACTCAACCAATTGTTCAATGTATATACTTGAAACAAACATTTTCTTAATATTTCATTAATAATTTGAGCAAATAATGTAATATTTGTGCTATATCTACATTACACAAACCACTATGAAACGTAAATTTTGTCTGCCAGAAACAGCATATTTCTCATGGTATTACATGAATTAGGCTTTGATTTGGCTATGACTGGAAGAGTTTGAAATTTAAAAAAAAAATTTGTAGCATTGGCCATAATTATTACAAGATACATTTTTTGTAGTAAATTAATTTTTGTAAAATAGCAAAGTTGAAATCATGGAAATTCTAGTTTATTCTTCTTATGTAAGGAAAAATGTCCTTGAAACAAAAGGAAGTATGTAGTATTCCTCTCTGATTTCATACTGAGATGCTTGGGGAGAAATGCTAAATATGACATCTTAAAATAACCATATATTTAGGAAGAATGTGATTTGTGGATGTCATGTTTTCCTTGGTCTTGGGTATATGAAACAATCTAAATCTATAGATGGCAATATTTGATATTGGTGTTATATTTTTCTTAAAGATACCCTGATTTTCTCTCTTTGAAAAATATAGAGTATAAATAAATCTTTCCCTTTCCCTTCCTTAAAGAAACAATATTCTGAGATAATTTGGCCAAATTGTTTGACACAAGAATTACTGAAAATAAGTCTAATAATCAGGGAGAATGCACAGATCTCTCAAGAAAAAATATATTCAGATCAATTGTGATGGTATTTCTGTATTCATTATAAACAAGGACACATACTGAGCAAAAATTGAAAAATCTTAAAACAGATAGTACAAGATGCATAAATTTCAGTCAAGGAGGCTGAATCATGTAGTGGTTCCCCTTGCTACACACACCTTATTTCATAGAATGTACTCAGTAAGTGGTATTTGGCTAAGCCTTAGATTTATTTGAGTCAAATCTGCAGACCTATTTGCTATCAATAACAAACCTTGAGTCGAGAATATATTGCAACTACTTCTTGTTAATTTCTTGAGAAGAGTGCCCTTAATAATTGGCTGATTGGCATCATGACTGCTGCCTAGTCACCCCTAAGCCGATTATTGTCACCTTTCTTAAGCAAAATTCTGTGCCATCCCTCCACCACCACTCACCAACTGCTAACCATCAGCCTTCTTAGAAAATGAGGAAGGAACAAAAGGTCTATTGCAATTCAGCAACCATTCTGACTTTGATATTTGAAAAAATCTCTGCCACAAATCTTCCTCATTTCAATATATGGCAACCTCATATTTCAAGTTACACAGGTGAAACTATGACATTATTTTTAAATGCTCCCTTTCACACCCAGTGCCTGAGTGATTGCCAAATCCTGACAGCTCCATTTCCTCAATTCATCTGCAATCTGACCACTTTTGCTTAAGCTGCCGTCATCTCTTGCCTGAATTTTTGAAATAGCCTCCTAACTATGTTTCTGTTTGCTGTGTTCCCATCATTTCATTTCTTATTACTGTGTGCATAGAGATACAGGTATCCAGTTCTCTTCTCAATATTTTATTTTCAATTACATTCAGACCAAAAGCTTGTCTTTTCAACCTACATTATAAGGATTTCCTCATCTGGCTTCCCGAATTCACCCTGTATACCTCTCCACATAGCCAACATTGCTGTATTGCTTCTCATCCTGTTGAAGTTTATATTATTTTGCTAGTTATGCCTTAACAATTTAAAACAAAGTAAGGGGATTTAAAACAACAGAAATGTATTGTTTACTGTTCTGGAGACTCAATGTCTGAAAGCAAGAAGCTAGAGAAGCCATGCTCTCCTGACAGCCCTAGGAGAGTACCCTTACTTGCCAGTTCTTAGATTCTGGTGGTTACTGGCTACTTGCTTTACCTTCACTTATAGCAGCATAACTCCAATCTCTACCCCTTTTTTAACATAGCCTTCTCTCTTGTGTCTCACTGTGTCTCCAAAAGTCCCTATTCTTATAAGGGCAAGAGTCACATTGAACTGCCTTCCAACCTGAACCATTTTGACTTTGTCTTAACTAATTTATTCTTCGATGGCCTTATTTTCAACGAAGATCACCTTAAAAGGACTCCAAGTAAGGACTCAAATATATCTTTTTGGTTGGCAAAACAACCCATAACATTGATTTTTAAGCATATTAGATGATCTTTTGCCCAAGGCTTTTAATAGTGTTAGGTTGCTGACACTGGGGTTTTCCCACAGAATCTTCCCCAGCTCAATTATTTCCTTTTACCAGATCTTGATTCTTATATTGCCTTTTCAGTGATCCCTTTCTTAGTAGAAATTTTGATTCCACACTTTCCATCCCTTCTCCCTGTTAATTTTTTCTCCTTGGAACTTGAAGTTATATAAAATAATTTATATTTCCATTAGTTATTATATATATTTTCTATCTTCTCCACAAGAGTGTAAATTCCTAGAACAATGATATTTGTCTTCATACACAGTCACATCTTCAGCAATTAGTACTTTCTCACACATCTAAGTCACCCAGTAAATATCTCTGGACTCAAAGGAATGGATGCAGTATTATCATTAGTGGGAAGGATGCTTCTGTGCAGGTCAACACACATGCCCTGTGACCACTTCAGCATCAAGAGATGCACATGTATCCAGGACCAAGTCAGTGGGAGAAGCTACAGCAACAGCAGCAAATGTGTCAAGTTTTCAGAGAGTAAACAGGAAGGATAGAAAACAGGTTCAAGAGAGATGATGTGCACTGGGATGACAGGAGTGACACCAGCAGGAGCAAGACTGGCTACCAAGGTGATATAGATGTTTAGAAACAGCAGAGCTGTTGCCCTCTTCATGGTGTTAACTATGACAGAAGAGGATCAAGAAATGAAAGGTTAGATATGTGTGCATGTGGAAAAAGGAAAATCATAAAATAACGGATTTTTTTTTTTGCTAGTGGTAAGAGATCGGAGCACAGAGCTGTTGTTCCACTCACTACAGAGGAAGAAAGGGGCAAAGTATCTTTATTTGATTGCCTCTTGCAATCATCCCTCAAACAGGACTTCTTTCTTTAATAGTAGGCTTCCTTTCTCTTTCTCCCCACCTGGACAGAGTATACAAGATATCACCCACAGGCCCAAGAAACTTTCATCTAAGTGGTAATTAAATTCATTGAATATTTCTGGACTTTTGTGCATAAGCCCAACAACAAGTGATTATTCAAGTTTTTCCATGCCAACTTAGGTTTATTGTTACTGAGTGTACTTCACTAAGCGCACATAGTTAAACTGATTTTACCTATCCACTTATGACCATTGTCCAATCATTTTTAAGAACAAGATGCTAAATTATTTTAGAGTTTAGGAGATATTTTCCTCATCCTTTGGTGCTGGCATAAATGTACAATGATATTAATTCCTCAGGCAGAGTTAACCAAAATGGCACTTTAAGATGTTCCAGGATGACTTTTCCCCACAGAATCTTTGAACAAATAACATAAACCATCAGATACATCTTCTTCAAAACTCCAGAAAACACTTAAATGGTTGCAGTAAATGTGATAGTTATTTATAAAGGATTTATAGCTTTAAAAATGGTAGGAAACATTCATGGTCCCTTTGCTTACACTTCCTCCATTCTCACTCTAGTGCAGAATGGAGCCAAGCTGTGCTCTCATTGTGTGGCCATGACCCTGCAACAGTGGTTACAAGGTGTTTCAATTTCCTCCTCTATAATTTAAGTGGGAGACTTCAATACACCACTTGCATCATTAGAGAGAATATCTCAACAGAAGATTAATAAAGAAAGAGAGATCTTGAATAAAACATAAGAGAAAGTAGATCTAATGGACATATACAGAACATGGCACTTCAAAAGGTAAAACATTCTCAAACTCTCAAGGATCATTCTACAGGACAGAACACAAGTTAGGTCATAATACAAGTCTCAATGAAATAAAAAAGATTGAAATTTTACAAACCACTCTTTCTGACCACACCAAAATGAAGCTTGAACGCAATAATTGGCAGAGATATTATGGATATGTTACCCATAATAACCATATATGGATATTAAACTCTTTAAAAATCAGAGAGGAAATCGCAAGAGAAATAAGTAAATATCTTGAAGGGAAAGAAAATGACAGCAAAATATATCCAAACTTATGTGATGCCATGAAGCCACTGAGGAAGCTAAATTTATAGCCATAAATGCCTACATTAAATAGAAGAAAGAACTAATATCATTTAACTGCATACTTGTAAGAAGTGGAAAAGGAACAGCAAGGTAATCCCAAAGCAAACCAAAAGAAAGAGATAGCAAAGACTAGTACAGAATTAAATGAAATTGATGATTAAAAAAAACATTATAGAGAATTAAGAAACCTAAAACCTGATATTTTGAGATCTGAGACAAAGAAATAAAGAGAAAATATACAAATAACATTGGAAATGAGACAGGAAACATCACTATTGACACCTCATAAATAAAGATTGTCATAAGAGAATGTTATGAAAAACTGTATGCCAAGAATTTAGATAACTTATATGAAATAGAAGAATTTCCAGAAACACATACGCAATCTACAATGAGGACAGAAGAAATAGAAGACCTCAACAGACCAATCAC
Organism: Cabassous unicinctus; assembly: GCA_029593785.1. Taxonomy (NCBI): domain Eukaryota; kingdom Metazoa; phylum Chordata; class Mammalia; order Cingulata; family Chlamyphoridae; genus Cabassous; species Cabassous unicinctus. The sequence continues at coordinate 8,194 of JAQZBX010073631.1, read as the reverse complement.
AAGTTATGAGATTGAATCAGCCATCAAAAAACTCATATCCAAGAAATGTTCAGGAGTATATGGCTTCATAGGTGAATTCTACCAATCTTTCTGAAAAGAACAAGCATCAATTCTGTTCAAAATCTTCAAAAAAATCAGAGAAGGGGACATTACCTAACTCGTAATATCAAATTTATCCTAATATTAAAACAAAGATACTAGAAGAAAAAAAAAAACTTACAGACTAGCCTATCTAATGAACTTAGATGCAAAAATCCTCAACAAAATACATGCAGAGGAATTCATCAGCACATCCAATGAATTATATACTCCATAATCAAGTGGTTTTTATCCCAGGTGTGCAAGGATGGTTCAACAGAAGAAAATCAATTAATGTACTATACCACATTAACCAAATGAAGGAGAAAAATTACATGATGATCTCTATCAATGCAAAAAAGAAATTAGACAAAATTCAACATCATTTCTGGACAAAAACACAGAAATAAAGGAATCTTTTAACTACCTCAATATGATAAAGAGCATATATGAAAAAGCCACAGCTAACATCTTATTTAATGATGAAAGAGTAAGGGCTTTCTATCTAAAATCTGGAAAAAGAAAAGGATACACTGTCAACACCGTTATTCACCATTGTGTTAGAAGTCCTTGCTAGAGCACGTAGACAATAAAAATAAATAAATAAAAGGCATCCCAATTGGAAGGGAAGAAATAAAACTTACACTATTTTCAGATTCTATATATAGAAAGTCCTGAAACATTTGCAACAAACCTATTACAATGGATAAAATAGTTGAGAAAAGTGTCAGGATATATATTAAACATATAAAAATCAGTGAGCCATCTGAAGAGGAAATCAAGAAAAAAATTATATTTACAATAAAAACTAAAAAAAATCAAATATCTATGAATAAACTTACTTAAAGATATAAAAGACTTGTACACAGAAACTATACAACATTGCTAAAAGAACTCAAATAAGACCTATATTAATGAAATGATATTCTATACTCATAAATTGGAAGATTAAACATAAGTAAGATGACATTTCTACCAAGATGTCTTTATTCAATATATTACCAATAAAATCCCCACAGCCTTCTTTTACATAAATGGAAAAGACACTTCACATATTGATTTGTAAATGTAAGGGACCTTGAATAGCCAAAAATATTTTGAAAAAGAAAATTAAAGTTGGAGGACCAGAACACCAGATTTAAAGCATACTAGAAATCTACAGTTTTCAAAACCATATGGTATTTTCACCTGGTCTCTCTCCCAACCCTCCCCCCAGTATCCTTGACCTTCTAACCTACCCCAACCAATCTATCCACCTGTCAACCCTTCACCGTCCAACACAATAATATCACTACCCTTCTGTCCTATCCCTTCAAAACACAACTATACTCTACAGCTCATTGGACTCACCAAGGACAACTGGCGGGGAGAAGATGATGGACAATAGCCATCCCAGAGAATGGAGAGAGTCTGCAGCTACAGGCAGGATAATCTCATCCATCTTCCACATGGAATATAAGCCCCCTTTCAGTTGGAGGTGCAGTGGACATCACCATCCCAGACTCCTCAGGATGGGGGGAAGAGATATGGACTAGTGTGGACTTACTGCTATTCTACTATAGACGTATTGTGATTCAAGCAATAGAAGAAATTACAACATTGATGTGGAGCCAGTGGCCACTTGAGGCTCTGGGGGCAGGGAGAGGGAAAAGCAGTTGTAATACAGGGGATTTTTTGGGACTTGGAAGTTGTCCTGAGTGACATTGCCATGACAAATGTAAGCCATTTTATATCATCATATAACATGCAGAACTGTGTGGGAAAGAGGTGGTCTACAATGTGAACTATGGTCCATGCTTAATGGCAAAGCCCCAGAATGTGTTTATCAATTGCAATTAATGAGCCACATTAATGAAGGATGTTTATGTGGGAGGTAGTGGGAGATGTGGGAGGTGGGGTGTATGAGAATCCCTATATATTTTGTGTAACATTTATGTAATCTAAATATCCTTTAGAGGGGCAAGATGGCGTTGGTTTAGGAGGGCACCCACAGAGAGCTCCCAGAGCATTGTGGACGGCGTCCTGCCTGGGCGTCTGTACTGTGGGCGTGTGGAGTGGGAAGCTTGGGATATCTATCTGTGCAGATCGACAGTGTGGATTGAACAGTAGAGTTTCATGAGTTTTAAGCCTGCCTGTGGTGGTTAACACAGTCGGCTGAGCCCTATCCTTAGGGGAGAAAAAAATGAAAGAAAAAAAAGCTGGTTGGAGCCGCGACTCCCACCAGGTAATGGGTGTTCTCTGAGAAAGGGGACTCTGGCAAAGAAGCAAGAGAGCTCTATTTTCTGGGGATTTGGCTGCCTTGAGCCCCTTGCAGCTTAGGTGAACAAAACAGCTACAGTGAATCAGCACCTAGCGGAGGGGAGGGGTGAATCTGCTGAGGGAGTTGATTTGACTAGCTGCCCAGGGGTAAGCCCTGGGCCCCACGGAGCCAGGTAGAGGGAGCACACTCCGACAGAAGGAAGGTTCTGACAGAAGGCAGAGAGGGGATTTTTTTGCTGTGGATTTGGATGCCTGGACCCCCTTATAATTTTGGGGAGCAGATAAGCCAGCTTGAAGCAGCACCAGGCTGAGGGGAGAGGTGAATCGGCTGAGGAAACCTGATCTAACAGCAGCCCGGTGACGCTGGGGCTTGGATCCAGAAGGGGCGGAGTTGGCTGTTTTTAGCATTCTGCATTGACAAACATCAGAGCTTCAGCTGTCCTGGGTAGTCCAGGAATTTGGAAGTGCTTCATTAGTTTCCGCAAGCCCAGGTAGGGTTCCCTTCATGAGGGGGGTGGTCCAGAGGAGGACTTATTTTTGGTCCTGTATTTCACAAAAAATAATAATAATAATAAGACGGTTACTTTAATAAATGAAAAATAAATTCTTTTTAATTTAGTTTAATAGCTAAAAGCTACTTCAGGACCTGCGTATAGAACACTGCAGGGAAACTGATTGATAAACATAAGGAGGCTGAAAGGATACGTGGGCACCCTCATAGAACTTTGATACTCCTTAGTTTTGTTTGACTGCTTGCCTGTGTGGTTGTTTGGTTTTTCTCTGTTTATTTCTTGTCTCTTTGTTTTCTTTCCTCTTCCCTCCCCCCTTTCTTTTTTCTTTCATTTTTTTAAAATTAGGTGCTACTAGCTTGTCTCTTCTTTGCTGTGCTTCTTCTTCAGTAATTTCTCATTCTCTGTCTATATTGATTTTGTATTACAAAATATCTCTTATGCTTCCTTCATCTTTCTGCATTCTGCTTTCTGTTATGGCTATTAAATATCACATTTTTTCATATGCCCACAACCCAAGGGTGTCAATTTCTATTCTATCTATTTTGTTTTCTTCTCTTTTTATTAATATTAACTATTTCCTTTCAGTCTTTTCTTCACTCTTTCTCTCCCTCTTCATAATTCAAGCCTTCTAAATCATGATATATATATTCCTCTGTTTGGTTTCCCAGTCCATTGTAGGTACTCCACTTTTTTTCCTATTACTCTACACTGCCTACATGAGATAAATATTCATTTCATTAAGTCTTATTTGGCCCCTTGACTAACTTTTATCAATATTACTATTATCCTTCTTCCTTTCTCACATTTTTTGATTCCTCTGGCCATAATTTTTTGCCTTCAAGGGAACATAGAAAGAAGCAAGGAAATAAAATAAGAAGAAAAAGTATCAAAGAGAAAGATTAACACACACGCAGAACCACCAAGTAAATAAAACTCTAGCACAGAGAGAGAAGCTAATCAACTGAATAAATCCATCAAGATAAAGTGATGACTAGAGGGCAACAAGAAATTGCAAACCACACTGAGAAACAGGAAAACATGGACCAATCCAATGCGCAAACTAAAAACCAGGAAGTGATGCAGAACATCAAACAACCAATCAAAGCTTTCCAAGGAAATATCATGGACCAACTTAAAGAACTGAAGGAAAAGATTAAGGATATAAAGAATACACAGGGAGAACATACTGAAGAAATTATAAACATACCCAAAAAGATAATGGATATGATGGTGACTAATGGCACAATCCAAGAAATCAAACAGACACTGGGTTCACATAACAGCAGATTTGAACAGGCAGAATATAGAATTAGTGATGTGGAAGACAATACATCTGAAATAAAACAGATAGTAGAAAAAACCCATCAGGGACTCAGGAAATTAACTGACAACACAAAAAGCACAAACATACACATTATGGGCATCCTAGAAGGAGAAGAGAAGTGGAAGGGAACACAAGGAGTTTTGAAGGAAATAATGGCTGAAAACTTCCCAAACCCATTGAGAGAGATGGATATGCAGATCCAGAAAGCACAGCGCACCCCAAACAGTATAAATCCCAACAGGCCAACCCCAAGTCATATATACTTGTCAAAATGTCCAATGCTCAAGACAAAGAGAAAATACTCAAGGCAACAAGAGAAAAGAGAACCATCATATACAAGAGAAGCACAATAAGATTAAGTGCTGATTTCTCAGCTGAAACCATGGAGGCAAGAAGACAGTTGTATGACATAGTCAAAATACTAAAAGAAAAAAACTTCCAACCATTAATTCTCAATGCAGCAAAACTATCATTCAAAAATGATAGAGAGTCAAAATATTCACACATAAACAGTAATTAAGAGAGTATGTCAATAAGAAACCTGCACTTCAAGAAATACTAAAGGAAGTTCTACAAGTTGAAAGGAAAAAACAAGGGAGAGAGAGTTGGAGGAGAGTTTAAAAGCAACTAAAAAGTCAAAAACAGAAACAAAGCAACATATGACATACATTAACCAAAAGAAAAAATGGCTGAAGTAAGAAATTTGTTAGGAGTAGTAACACTGAATGTTAATGGACTAAATTCACCTATCAAGAGACACAGATTGGCAGAAGGGATAAGGATATATGATCCATCTATATGCTGTCTACAAGAAACCCACCTTCAACCCAGGGATACAAGGAGGCTGAAAGTGAATGGCTAGAAAAACCTTTTACAAGCTACCAATAGCCATAAAAGGGCAGGAGTAGCATTCTAACATCAGACAAAATAGACTTTAAATGCAAAACTATTGTAAGAGACAAAGATGGACACTATATATTAGTAAAAGGGGTAATCTCTCAAGAAGAGAGAACAGTCATAAACCTTTATGCCCCTAATCAGGGTGCTTCAAAATACATGAGGCAAACTCTGGAAAAACTAAGTGGAGAAATAAATGCCTCAACAATTATAGCAGGGGATTTTAATACACTATTATCATCATTAGACAGAATATCTAGACAGAGAATCAATAAAAAAAGGCTCTGAACAATACATTAGAGGACCTGGACTTAATAGACATAAACAGAACACTACACCCAAATACAGCAGGATTTACATTCTTCTCGAGTGCACATGGATCTTACTCCAAGATAGACCACATGCTAGGTGACAGAACAACTCTCAATGAATTCAGAAAGATTGAGATTATACAAAGTAATTTCCCTAACACAACGGAATGAAATTGGAAATCACTAAAGGCCAGAGAAACAAGGTAAGGCACAAGGATATGGAAGTTAAACAACACACTCTTAGACAAACAGTGAGCAAGGAGGAAATCTCAAGGAAATCAGTGTACTACCTTGAAACTAATGAAAATGACAACACAACATATCAAAACCTATGGGATGTAATGAAAGCAGTAATGAGAGTGAAGTTCATAGCCATAAATAATTATATTAAAATAGAAGAAAGAGCTAAAATTGAAGACCTAACTGCACACTTGGAGGAATTGGGAAAACAACAACAAACTAAATGAAAAGGAAGTAGAAAGAAGGAAATAAAAAAGATTAGAGCAGAACTAAGTGAAATAGAGAATAAGAAAGCACTAGAAACAATAAACAAAATCAAAGGCTAGTTCTTCGAGAATATCAATAAAATTGAGAAACCCTTATCCAGACTAACAAAGAAAAACAGAGAACAGATGCTAATACACAAAATAAGGAATGAGCAATGGGATATCACTACTGACCCCACAGAAATAAAGAGTATCATAAGAGGATACTTTGAAAAATTATATGCCAACAAGAATGATAATTTAGAGGAAAAGGACAAGTTCCGAGAAACTCACAAACAGCCTACATTGATGAATGAAGAAATTGATGAACTCAACAATACAAATACAAGTAAAGAGTTAGACTCAGTCATCAGAAACCTCCCAACTAAGAAGAGACCGGGACCAGATGGCTTCACAGCTGAATTCTACCAAACATTCCGGAAAGAGCTAACACCAATTATGCTCAAGCTCTTCCAAAAAATAAAATTAGAAGGAATATTGCCTAACTCATTCTACGATGCTAACATTACACTAATACCAAAACCAAACAAAGATACCAAAAGAAAAGAAAGTTACAGACCAATTTCTCTAATGAACCTAGATGCTAAAACCCTCAACAAAATACTTGCTAATCGCATTCAACAACGTATCAAAAGGATTATACACCATGACCAAGTGGATTTCATCCCGGGTATGCAATGATGGTTCAATATAAGAAAATCAATCAATGTAATACACCACAGAAACAGATTGAAAGAAAAAAATCACATGATCATCTCTATAGATGCAGAAAAACATTCTACAAAATACAGTACTCTTTCCTGATAAAAACACTACAAAAGATAGGAATGGAAGGAAATTTTCTGAATATGATAAAGGGTATATATGAAAAACCCAAAGCTAACATCATTTCCAATGGTGAAACCCTAAAAGCCTTCCCTCTGAGATCGGGAACAAGACAAGGATGCCCACTATCACCACTCCTATATAACGTTGTCCTAGAAGTACTTGCATGAGCACTGAGGCAAGAAAAGGACATAAAAGGCACCCAGATAGGAAAGGAAGAAATAAAAATTTCTTTGTTTGCAGACGACATGATCCTATACATAGAAAGCCCTGAGAAATCTACAACAAACCTTCTAGAACTTATAAAGGAGTTCAGTAATGTTGCAGGCTACAAGATCAAGGTGCAAAAATTAGTAGCATTTCTGTACACCACTAATGAGCAATCTGAGGAGGAAATCAAGAAAAAAATACCATTTACATTGTAACGAAAAGAATCAAATATCTAGGAATAAATTTAACTAAAGATGTAAAGGACTTATATACAGAAAACTACACAACGCTGTTAAAGGAAATCAAAGAAGACTTAAATAAATGGAAAAATATTTCCTGTTCATGGATCGGAAGACTAAACATCATCCAGATGTCTATCCTACCCAAACTAATCTACAGATTTAATGCAATCCCAATAAAAATCAACACTGTATTTTTTAAGGAACTGGAAAAACTAAACACAAAATATATTTGGAAAGGTAAGAGGCCCCAAATTGCCAAAGACATATTGAAAAAGAAAAATGAATTTGGAGGTATCACATTGCCTGACTTTAAAACATACTACAAAACTAAAGTGATCAAAACTGCATGGTATTGGCACAAGGATAGACCTACTGACCAATGGAACCGAATTGAGAGTTCTGATATAGATCCTTGCATATACATTCATCAGATATTCGACAAGGCCACCAAGCCCACTCAGTTGGGAGAGAATGGCCTCTTTAACAAGTGGTGTTTGTAGAACTGGATATCCATATCCAAAAGAATGAGAGAAGAATACCATCTCACACCTTATAAAAAAATCAACTCAAGATGGATCAAAGATCTAAATATAAGAGCCAAAATGCTAAAGACCTTGGAAGACAATATAGGGAAGCATCTACTGGACATTGTAATAGGAAATGATTTCCTGAACTTCACAGCCAAAGCACGAGCAGCAAGAGAAAAAATAGATAAATGGGATCTCATCAAAATTAAAAAACTTCTGCACCTCAAAGGATGTTATTAAGAAAATAAAAAGGCAGCCTAACCAATGGGAGAAAATATTTGGCAACCATATATCTGATAGGAGCCTAATGTCCTGCATATATAGAGAAATCTTACACCTCGAAAATAAAAAGACAAACAACCCATTTAAAAAATGGGCAAGTGACCTGAAAAGACAATTCCCCAAGGAAGAAATACAAATGGCTAAAAAGCACATGAAAAAATACTCGACATTGCTAGCTATTAGGGAAATACAAATCAAAACCACAATGAGATACCATCTTA